>JAJPUD010005200.1:54057-134378 GCA_023553655.1 Myrmecobius fasciatus
TCTCTCATGAAAGCCTGAGCCTCCCCCTGGCATACCCTTTCTCATCCACAAATTAACACAGTTTAGTTGAGATTAGTGGTAGTAGGAGAGTAGAGAAACATTGACAGACACAAAGGTTGCCTATTAAATCTTCAATTGAAGATTTTTGCCATCAATAATACTGACTAATACAAGACTGTTCCTTGAGTATTTATGCCCATCAAACTGATCATCGAATAATTCAGACTCTTTGAAAATTTTTTTTTAACCTAATCACAAATTATAATTTCCTATCAAAATAGTTTTTCTCCTTGATTTCTTTTGTTCTCTCTCTGAAGGTATAGTCCACAGTTACCTAGATTGCTCATTTAAACAATATTACTTCTACTTATAGAGCAGTTAGTTGGTACAAGAGATTGAGTGTCAGGTCTGGAATTAGGAAGAGTCATTTTCCTGAGTTCAAGTCTGGCCTCATGCACTTACTAGTTATAAGAGCCCGGGCAAGTCATTTTACCATGTTTGCCTCAGTTTCCTCATTTGTAAAATGAGCTGGAGAAGGAAATGACAAATATCTCCAGTGTCTTTGGCAAGAAAACCCCAAAAAGGATCACTAAGAATCAGGCACAATTGAAAAATGACTAAGCAATAACAACTCCCATTTGTACTGAGAAGGAAATAAGAATTCAACCTAATCATAGACACCTTTATTTACCCAGCAGTATGATGCTAAGTGTTTATCCTGGGTAGTGGTGGTGGAAAATGTACACATGACATATGTTTAAATGTACTTAATATTTTTTCCATTATTTCCTGAAGTCTAGATAATGAAAACAAAATAGTAAATGGAGCCCTGATTTGCAATATTTGCCAATTTCCAAGGTGTACAAGCTCATGTTAGAAATTTAATAATCAGCTTTTTGGAGTTAATTTGAACTGGCTTTCCAAAGCTTTTTTGAATTGCCTTCCAGCACATCACTGGTTGTTAGTTTAGGAAGACAATGTGGTGAAATATAGAGGCCCAGACTAGGAACCACATGACCTCGTTCTATTTTGCTATTTTATTAATAGTATAACTTTCTGTTGGACATTATACTAGTTTCTGGGCTTCAGTTTTCTTGCCTTTAAAATGAGGGCCTTGTAATGAATCAATGGTTCTCAAACTTTTTTGTTAACATTTTTGTTAACATTTTGTCATGACAAATCCCAGCAAATCATGGAATTTTGAATCAGGAAACTTGCTCATATGTCTATGATTGAAAAAAAGTTTTTTTTTTTGATTCCCAGCATATCAAATATGACTGCCAGCATGCTATCTTAACATACTCTCTGAGAACCACAAGATTGGATAATTTTTTAAATGTCCTCTTATTCTAGAATTCTATTATTCTTATTTCTGTCCAGATTGTAAAGTTCATGAGTAGAGAGTCCTCAGTCTCCAATACCATGAGAAGAGTGTCAGGTGACTCACTTCAAGTGTTGCCTTCATTGAGACTCTTTAGACAATGTTTTTTTTTTTTTTTTTGCTTTTTTGCTGAGGCAATTGGGGTTAAGTGACTTGCCCAGGGTCACACAGCTAGGGAATGTTAAGTGTCTGAGACCAAATTTGAACTCAGGTCCTCCTGACTTCAGGGCTGGTGCTCTATCCACTGCGCCACCTAGCTGCCCCGAGACTCTTTAGACAATTATAGAAGGATTCTTAATTTTTATCAAAAGCCTGGCAAAAGTTTTTTGGTAGTTTCTACTTCAATTCAATTCAGTCAAATTCAACAAGTACTTAATAAGCATTTACTATTTTCCTGATGCCATTGACTTAAAAACTATAACTAAACAGTCTCTAATTCTAGGAACTTATAATCTAATTCTGCATCTCTGGATTGTTTGAAAGAAAAGACAGGAAATATAGTAAAATCCCATGGGATTTTTTTCTTCTTCACCAAAGTAATAAATATTCTTACCCCATATCATCTGCCAAAGACATTATTTCATAACCATACCCAATTTTGTAAAATGCTGCTTGAGCATACAGAAAACTGTAGAAATGACCTTGCTTTCTAAAACTGATTTGTGGTGCAAGATGAATATCAGTTTAATAGTCAAGAGACTTAGATTTTCATATTGACTCTACTATAAGCTGAACAAAAAGCTTTGGGTAATCAAAGAATTCTGATAAAGAACTCATTTCTAAATAGAGAATTGACTCAATTTATAAGAATATAAGCCATTCTCCAATTAATAAATGGTTAAAAGTTTGGAACAGACAATTTTCAGATGAAGAAATTAAAACTATTTCTAATCATATGAAAAAAAATGTTCGAAATCACTATTGGTCAGAGAAATGCAAATTAAGGTTCCACTACACACCTCTTAGATTGGCTAAGATGATAGGAAAAGATAATGATAAATTTTAGAGGAGATATGGGAAAACTGGACACCAATACATTGCTGGTGGAGTTGTGAACTGATCCAACCATTCTGGAGAGCATTTTGAAACTAGGACCAAAGGGTTATCAAACTGTGTATAACCTTTGATTCAACAGTGTCTCTACTAGGCCTATATCCCAAAGAGATCATAAAAAAGGGGAAAGGACTCCCATGTGTGCAAAAAATGTTTGTAGCAGCTCTTTTTGTAGTGACAAGGAATTGGAAACTGAATGGATGCCCATTAGTTGGAGAATGGCTGAATAAGTTATGGTATATGAATGCTATTGAATATTATTATTCTGTAAGCAGAATGACTTCAGAAAGACCTGGAGATACTTAAATGAATTGATGCTAAGTGAAGTGAGTAGTGAGTAGTTAGAAGTGAGCAGAACCAAGAGAAGATTGTACACAGCAACAACATGGTTATGTGATGATCAGTTCTGATGGACATGGGACTCTTTTCAAAAGCAAAATGATTCAGGCCAGTTGCAATAGTGTTTTGATAGAAAGAGCCATCTGCACCCAGAGAGAGGACTGTGGGGATTGAATGTACATCACAGCATAGTATTTTCACTTTTTTTGTTGTTGTTGTTTGCTTGCTTTTTGTTTTTTTTCTCATTCTTTTTTCCTTTTTGAACTGATTTTTCATTCTTTTTTATCTCATTTTTCTTATGCAGCATGATAATTGTGGATATATATATATATATAAGAATTACACATTTAACATATATTGGATTACTTGTCATATATGGAAAAGGGTGGGGACAAATGAGAGAGAAAAAAATTAGAAACATAAGGTTTTGCAAGGGTGAATGCATATGTTTTGAGAATAAAAAGCTTTAAACATAAAATAAAATTAATTTAAAAAAATAAAGCTTTGGAAAATCAGTTTATTGAGTGCACATTTTCTTCAACTTTAAAATTAGGGGGTAACACTCACACAGGTAAATTAACAGAAAAATATAATGAGCCCCCAAATCTCTTAGAGTTCTAAACCCTGTCATTTCATGATAAAATAAAATAAAATAAAAGTATTCATCCACATTAGTTTGAGATTATGTAAACCAAGACTGAGGAAATTCTTTCAGCATATTTATTTACTAAGACATTTAGAGGAGAAAAAAATACGCAAGCTTCCATCTATACAGGGAGCAAATATCAAAGGAGAAATGCAAGTTTGGCCCCGATTTTTCTAGATCTTAGGCCTATACCTCTTTGTAAAAATGAGAGAAACTCTGATAATTTTTATTTTTTTTTTAAAATAGTTTTTATTTACCTTCATTCCTTTCCCTTTATTTGAGTGGTTCCCAGTAATGAAAGGAGTAAAACATTTCTCATTTTTTTTACATTTCTCATTTTTAATGAAATTATTCTGTCTTTCACATCTATCAGTGATCTAAAATTGTCTAACTTTTCTGTTGTGTTTCCACATAAACATACATTTTACAAATCTGCTTGCTTTATTTTTTGATCCTAATTCTAAAAAGTCTCTCATCTCTTTGGAATGATGGTATAGGTGGATTTACTCACTAATACCTATCCTGTAGCAAGTTTTCTTGCTCCCATATAAAATGAATTCTCTCTTGACAGTTTAACACTTTAAGTATCTATGATTCCATGAGAATGATTACTCCCTGCATGACAGAGGATCGCAATCCCTCTGTAACCTAGTAAATAAACTTTAAGAATGGCTGAGGCAGAGAGATTCATCACCCAGGAACCAATGTAGTAAGGAAATTTTGATGGGAAATCTTTTTGGGAAGTGATTCTATTTTATTAGACAGCATCTGGCATGTTGTGGTCACACAGTGAGCAATAATGTAGAGTTTAGTCAATATCATATTATCTACTACACTGTTGACTCTAATTGCTCAGAAAATTACCAGGTGATAATCTGTAATATAATTAAGTAGCGGAAACCAATGTTGCCTCTAAGCACATCCATAAAACAGTTCTCCAGAGAGATATTATTGTCTCTGTAGAAGAAAGTTACATTGCAGGACAAAATTACATATAGAAGCATCCAGAGAATCTTTGCTAAAACAGTATAACCAATTTCCTCTTTGTTACAAATGAAATTATGTTCAACTAAGCATCTGTACCCATTTCCTTTATTTCTGGTTTCTGCAAAAGAGAATGAACAGAGGTATCAAAATGATGTTAATTCTCTGATATGTTGATCAGAAAGCAAATTTACATAGAAATAAAGGGAGGCAGGATAAAGAAAGGTGGGAAGAATTGCTTTCTCCATCAGCACAGGATAATTTCAAGCCAACTCAATTAAATTCAAGAAAGGTCATTAAGATCCTATTCATATTATTTTAAGAATGACTTTAAGAAAGTTATTTTGTCTATTATAAATACCCCAATTAACCATAAAATACAGATGAAAAAAGACAGTATCTGTACCCAGAGAAATAATTGATAAATGTAAGTATACATAGATTAACCTTACTTATACCTATTTATATCTATATCTATAGTTATATAAGTATTTTTGTCTAATGATAACCATTTTTTAGGGCAGGGAGGAGGGAAAAAAAGAAATTTACATGTTATTTCTGTTGTTCATAGGGGATTTGCAGTATCATGTACAGTTATTTTTTAAATTGTACTTTGTTGTGTGTTGTGTGTTGCTTGTTTTATTCCATAACTTTAAAAATATTTTAAAGGTAAAGCTCCTTTAAAATTGAAGTTTTTAAGTCCTAGGCATTGTGCTGGGTGCTCATTGCTTCAAAGACAAAGGAAAAATAGTTCCTACTTATAAGGAGTTTGTCTCCTTTGGGGAAAAAGAATATACACCAATGAGTCATTATGAAAAATATAAAAATTAAATTAAAAATAGTTTGGTGGGGGGCAGCTAGGTGGTGCAGTGGATAGAGCAAGAGCTCTGAAGTCAGGAGAACCTGAGTTCAAATCTGGCCTCAGACACTTAACACCTCCTAGCTGTGTGACCCTGGGCAAGTCACTTAATCTCAATTGCCTCGAAAAAAAGCAAAAAAAAATAGTTTGCTGGAAGATCACTAATAATTGATGAGACAAGAAAGGGAATAGCAGAAGATGACACCTGGGAGTAAGTTTGGAAGGGAAGCAGGGATTCCAAATAGTAGAGATGAGTAAGGAGAGCATTTCAAGGCAGCTCATGTAATGACCTAATGTTTGGAGATGGAATGGTGCATGGTAGGAACATGAAGGAGGTCTGTTTGGTTGAAACTTAGAATCAGTAAAAGGGAGTAATGTGAAATTAGATTGCAAAAACAAGGTAGAGCCAAAATGTAAAATGTGTGAAATATCCTCAAAGAGGTGCTTGTATTATATTCTAGAAGCAATTAGGAAGTAGTAAAAAAAAAAAAAAAGCAAGGAGATCAGCACAGTAGGAAAATTCACTTGGTAGCTATGTGGAAAATGGATCAGAGAGAAGAGAGATTGGAGGATGGAAGACTCATCAGGAGACATTACAATATGCCAGGTAAGAGATAATGAGGACCTGAACTACAATAGTGGTGAGTAGAGAGAAGGGAATAAATGTGAGAGTAGATAGGCAGAGATTTTGTGGAGGTAGAATTAAAGGGAGTTGATAGTTATAGAAAAGTAGAGAACTCAGGATGGCACCCAGATTATGAATCTGGGTAACTGGGAAGTTGGAAGTGCTCTTAGGAACCCAGGTCACAAGAAAAGATAATGAGTTCCACTTTGAACATGTTGATTTTGGGATAGCTGTGGATTTCTAGGTCATAGGTACGAATTGATTTACTGTTTGTGGTGGCAGGCAAGATTTCAAGCAAAGGAAAAGGGGTTAGTTGGTCACATTTTGGTACCTTAGGGCCTAAAGGCACTGAAATTGAGATGGTGAAATAAAGAAATATTTGTATTACTCACCTTGAAGTGCTCTGCTAAGGTGAGCTTGCCATTACTCACCTTGAAGTGCTCTGCTAAGGTGAGCTTGCCATTGAAGTAAACCTCTCTGAAAGCTCCAGCATCCTCCTAACAGCTAGATGGGGGCAATGCACTCTTGGAGTCATACCAATACAGTTGAGAGCAAGATTTTCATTTGTTTCAGCATTCATTCAGCTTTCATTTGTTTCAGAAAGGGCCCTTTTTGTCAATCTGAAGAAACCTATGGACCATTTTGCAGATGAATGTTTTTAAGTGAATAAAATAAAATATATACGATTACCAAGAAAACAAAGATTATGGAAAATAAAAGTATCTTCCCCCACTCCCAAATTCATGGACCTCTTGAAACCTAAGTCTATGGATCTCAGATTAAGAATCCTTGGGGGAGAAAATTATGCAAGGTTCTGGACTTGACTCCTGTCTGAAACGAATCCCAGGAATGTGTGATACCCTAGAAATAAAAGGAGGTTCAAAGTGGTTACATAATCAGTTATTTGCAGGAATACTAGGAGAATTCTCAGAACTGAGAATAAGAATCCACAATGCTTGTTTTAAATGCACATGACATCTCATGATGGGGGTATGAAGGTGAAGGGCAGAGAAGGCAGTGGAAGAGCACTTACTTATGCAGGACTTGCCATTATCAAACCAAAATCCCACAAATCCTCCTAGGCTGTGCTACTACATACTTAGCAGGTTCCAAAGCATCTACGTAGTCAAAATGAAGCAGGAAGTAAAACTCTGTAATTCTACCCCCCCCCCCCAAACACTCCTTCCTCTTAGAGATCATCATTTAAGGATAAGAATGCTGTAGAATTAGAAGTTAGGGGAGCAGGTGACAGGGAACAGAATCTTTTCTGACAGGTGTCAGTGGAAGAGCTGCCCTGAGGGTAGCTGAGGTTTGAGGAAAAATAAAATATTATGAGATTTAATAGCCTGTTGAAATAATGCCCTCCTGGAAGTCTGATCCTCCAATTATATTTGGGACTGACTCAAACATAAAGCTAACCCAAGCACATTGTTTGCCAAATGTGACTTTCTCCTAGCTATAGGGTGATTCTAGGTGGCTCTCTTTCAAAAACTCCACAGATCTGACTGCTTCATTTTCACCCTCAGTGATTAAAGGGATTCAACTTCTCTAATAACAAATCCACAACCTGAAAGGCTCTATCAGATCTCAGTCCATTAAGGAAGGGTTAGAAACCTTCCAACAAAGCTTCTGATGTGATTGCATCCATTTTTTTTTTTAGTTTCAGGTTCCTGTTACATAGTTACCAGGAAGCAATAGGAAAGCAAACAGAAAGTCTCTAGCTTTTACTTAGCATCAAGCTTATTTGTTCCTCCTGCTAGAGGTCGTTTTTAAAAGAGGTTTTTTTTGTTGTTTGTTTGTTTTTGTTTTGTTTTGTTTTGTTTTTGTTTTTGGTGTGGTGTTGTTTTTTTCCTGTTTGGTAGTGGAGGGAGGGGAAGAAAAAACACAATTTCCACTTTGATTTAATGATGTTATTTCCATTCTCAGCCCAAAGACACAGGTGTACAGACTATGGTGCTGATTGTCTATGCCATCCTGCACACAATTATTACTGGAGTTTGAAATTCGGAAACTTTGCCCTTTGAATGGATGGTAATTGCAGCATAGCACCTAGGGAAAGAGGAAGAGTTCATTTAAACTAAGTTCTTGAAGTAGGAGTCCCTACTTCAAGAGGCCCGAGAGGTCAAAACTAATTTCATAATGATTTTAACATATTTTAATGTATAAAACAAAAAAATATTCCTAGATAGCAATAGATATAAACAAAAGTTCTTTGGGATGTTCTTCAATAATTTTTGAGAATTTAGGAGACCAAAGACTAAAAAGTTTAAGAATCTCTTATTATTCAAATATTTGGGAAACTACGGGGCACATTTTCTAATATATCTACCCATTTTACTTTTTGTTGAGTTGCCTCCATAATATAAGGATGAAAAAGAGAAGGGAGATACAATTTCAGCAGACACAAAATTACAACCAACAATCCTCTTCAATAGCTATAGGTTGAATTCATCAGAATGAGAACAATATTAGGATATTTAATTAATCTTAAGGGAGATGTAATTCACCTCATGTTTGAAGTTATAGAGAGCTCCAAGCAGTAGAATCATTTTTACTTGGGTCAACTAGGCAGTGAAATGGATAGTTCACAAGGCCTGGAGTCAGGAAGACCTTAGTTCAAATGGGCTCAGATACTTACTAGCTTACTAGTGTGTTCCTGGGCAAGTCACTTAAACCCTGCTTGCTTCAGTTTTCTCATCTGTAAAATAATCTGGAAAAGGAAATGTCAAACCATTCCAGTATCTTTGCCAAGAAAATCCCAAATGGGATCACAAAGATTCAGACACAACTGAACAAAAACAGTGAAATAATTCTTATTAACCCCCAAAATGTTTGATGGTTTTCCCCATGTGAAAACATAATTCTCTATTTTTAGTTTGGTTGGGTTTTGTTTGCTTATTTATTTGTTTAGGAATCAGTCTATTATTTGTAGTCTATTCTTTACTTTTGTGGCTTGTAAGAGAACCCAAATTGTGAACACCAAACTTTTTCTTATATAATTCATTCTATTATCTTTCATCAACAAGAAATTGGGTTTTGTTGTGGTTGTTCATTCATGTCCACCTCTTTGTGACCCCATTTGAAGTTTTCTTAGAAAAGATACCAGAATGGTTTGTCATTTCCTTCTCCAGCTCATTTTACAGATAAGGAAACTGAGACAAAAAGGGTTAAGTTATTTGCCTAGGCTCACAAAACTAGTAAGTGGCTGAGGACATATTTGAACTCACGAATTCCTGACTCCAGGTCCAGTGTTCTTACTGTTGCACTATCTAATTGCCCCAAGTTTGATATTTGTGAAGCAAGTTTCTTTAGGTACTCTGACATTTTTTATTTTTGAATACTTAGGCATGAATTAAATTATAAATGAAATGACTGAAATAATCCTTGATAATAATATCAATGCACATTAACATTTTTTTCCATTGCAGTTTGTACTTTCCTATAACTGCTTGGTCAGGGGATTTACGAAAGTAGACAAGCATGAAATGAAATTTCTATAGTACTTTAATGATGGCTAGAAAGCTCACAGCTTACTCACATTGGGGGAATTTTATTATTCTTCTTCTTTTGCTCCCACTAATTGCCATCTTAAATCCTCATCCTGAAGGCAGATTAAATAAAATAATTTCCTAGTATATTTTCCAAACTATTTTGAAGGTCACTTGTGAACTATCCAGTGAAGTAAGGGACCCAAAAGTACATAGAATTCCTTCATCCCAAGATATCCTTTAAGCATACATTACAGATTTGGTCACAATTGTCTTTTTCCTTAACATTCAGCCTCTCCTGTTCTAACCAGTTTGGAATATAGACATGCCATGCTCCCATTTTTGAGTTGTGTCCTACTCTTTATGTCCCCATTTGGGATTTTCTCGATAAAGATACAGGAGTAGTTTGCCTTTTTCAGTTCATTTTGCAGATACAGAAAATGAGACATACAGGACAAAATCACTTGCCCAGGATGATACAAATAATAAGTGTCTGATACTAGATTTGAACTCAGAAAGATGTCTTCCTGGTTTTAGATCATATACACATTTATAAAATCATTCCATACATACTTCAATTTATAAATTTTTTCTCTGGATGTAGCTAGCATCTTTCTTCCTATGTCATTTGGTGTTTATCTGGATAGTTATGTTTTTGAGTTTGTTTTTTTGTTTGTTTTTTTCAGAGGTAATTGGGGTTAAGTGACTTTTCCAGGGTCATAAATGTTAAGTATCCAAGGCCACATTTGAACTCAGGTCCTCCTGACTCCAAGGCTGATGTTCTATCCACTGTGCCACCTAGCTGCCACAATTTGGGTATTTTTAAAAGTCAAAATGTCTTATTCACTTAAAGTTGTTTTAAAAATAGTGCTGTTTTAAAACCATCTCTAGTCATATGAAAAGTTGCTCCAAATCTCTATTGATCAGAGAAATGCAAATTAAGACAACTCTGAGATACCACTATACACCTGTCAGATTGGCTAAAATGACAGGAAAAGATAACGATGAATGTTGGAGGGGATGTGGGAGGGCTGGGACACTAATACATTGTTGGTGGAACTGTGAACGGATCCAACCATTCTGGAGAGCAATTTGGAGCTATGCTCAAAAAGTTGTCAAACTGTGCATACCCTTTGACCCAGCAGTGTTTCTACTGGGCCTATATCCCAAAGAGATCTTAGAGGAGGGAAAGGGACCCACATGTGCAAGAATATTTGTGGCAGCCCTTTTTGTAGTGGCTAGAAACTGGAAACTGAAGGGATGCCCATCAATTGGAGAGTGGCTGAATAAATTATGGTATATGAATGTTATGGAATATTATTGTTCTGTAAGAAACGACCAGCAGGACGATTTCAGAGAGGCTGGAGAGACTTGCATGAACTGATGCTGAGTGAAACGAGCAGAACCAGGAGATCATCATGCACAGCAACAACAGTATTACATGATGATCAATTCTGATGGACATGGCTCTCTGCAATAAAGAATTGTCTCAAACCAGTTCCAGTTGTTCACTGAAGAAAACCATATACACCCAGAAAGAGGGACATGAAATATGGACCACAATGTAACATTTTCATGATCTCTATTGACATTTGCTTGCATTGTGTTGCCTTTCTCTGATTCTTTTTTTTTTTCTTGTAGATAGGATTTTTCTTGCATAACTTCTCAAGCATTTCAACATTATTAACATGTAGTGGACTTCCTGCCATCTAGGGGAGGGGAGGGGACTGGGGGTAAAATTTGTATTGGAAAGCTTTGTAAAGATCAAGGTTGGGGAACTACCCATACATATGTTATACAAATAAAAAGCTTAAAAAAGAAAAAAAAAACACCACTGTAAAAAAAATAGTGCTGTTACTATATACAATATTCTCTGTTCATTTCATTCTTCATTATTTTGTGCAAATATTTCCATGCTTTTCTAAGATCAATGAATTCATCATGTCTTTAAAATATGTCAAATGTGGGGCAAACCTAAAAGTCACAATAAATATTCATTAGTTCAGAGGAAAAGGAATCTGGATTTCTATCAGTCACAGATAATAGGAATATGGTATAGAAACATTGCTAGCTTGGGAATTTGAGAGTTTCAGATCCAAGTGTTGTTTTCAAAGGCCATAAATACATTGCATTCTGGCTAACTATATCCATAAACAGACATGCTTATGAGAAAGCACAACAGCTAATCTGCATGCCTAAATTTGTTTAACAATTTACATTTCCATTTTTATCATCATTTTCTCAATTTTTGCCCTGAGCTAAAAGCATGAACTTTCTGTCTCTTTTGGATTTTTTTCCTTTCAAAGAAGTAAGTAGTAGAGAAACAGAGAATGGTTATCTTATAGTTCCATTTTAAAAAAATTAATTTAATTTTTGGGTTTTTTTTGAGACTTTCTGTATCACCCAGTCTGGAAATACAGTAACAGCCACTTATGAACTTGAATCCAATGATGGAGCTGCTTAGGAGCTCTGACTATTTTCAACTTGGGCCAATTTGGCCTTTCTTAGGCAGCCTGGTTCTGCACCTTATCCAGAGAGCTCATCTTACTGGTGATATATTTAGTGTGGATGCCCATTCATTTTAGGCCACACTCAGCTACTACTGAGCTTAAGTGGGCCATGGGCCTCAGTCTTCCCAGAAACTTGTATTATATTAGCACATTCTGCTGTCTTATATTTCCTAAATCCATTGCCTTTTCTTAGCCTCCCTTCTAGGCCACTTGGTTGACAAATATAATGAATGGGCTGAAGTTGCTCTTACAATCTGCATATCAGTTGAATTGAAATCTGTCATCTGATTTAAATTTCAAGGAACTGAAACTTAAGATTTTCTAGAGTTTATCCTATGGAAAATTTTACATCAAGAGCAATGTCAAGTTCTGTGATTCCTATTTTGCACAGTGCATTGTTAGTGTTGAACATATTCTGCCTAATTTTATTTGCTGCTGAAGCTTTGAAAAGTGAGGTCTTTTCAAACTATAGCAAACCTGAGACTGACAGAAAATTTAAGTATATCACTGAGCACTCAGAGATTCTCTATATGATTGTGGGACCCCTCACTACTTCCAAAGTTCAGTGTGCCATTTTGTACTATTGTCTACTTAAAAACACAAACACAAACCCCCTACCAATACATCTTTATGACAGACCAAACAAAAGACAAAAGAGTTTTCAAACATACAGCTTTTAATTAAGATGGAATAGAAAGCTGCAAAGTAAGGAAGAATTTGGCATTAAATATTCCCTAAATGAATACTGTTTCTTATGCCATAGGAGAAGGGTTTTACATAATTTACTTTTTCAGCCATTGTGGGATAAAGGTGCAGAGATGTTTATTGTCTGAACTCACCCCCCTTTTTGAGTATCTTTTCTTCCAGTCATAAGCAGGCATCCTGGGAAGCTTGAATTAAAAGCATAAAATAATTTCTGCCTGTATAATATGATATTCTATCATATTAAGAAATAAAAATAATATTTAATATAAAAGAATTGCCCAGAATACTATATGTATATATATATATATGTGTAATATATCATCTTTCCCCCATCTTCCCTGTTCTCTATATGTTTGCTTATATTTTTCTTTCCACCTAAAATGCTATCCTCTTCCTTTTGAATTCCTATCCATTCTTTAAAACTCAACTTAAATAACATCTCCATGAACCATTCTATTTTCAAGGTCATAATGAATTGTATTCCCTTCCACCCCACATAGTATTTTATGTATATCTTTCTGTTAGACTTAGTATGTAAGACATAGTTTTCTATGTAGCTATATCCATCCCCCAATCTCCAATAGATGCTAAATTACATGAACACAGGGATCCTGTCTTAACTAAATTTTTTACCTTTCTTACTGTCTAGAGTAGTGATGTACACATATAAACATTGAAGAATTAACATATTCAAAGGTAAAAGGCATTTGTATGTTTTGCTTTTATGACAATAAGGAACATATAATATTAACATTAAGTTTAGTTCTCCATTCTACAGGTAATCCTCACTGCTGACACAAGTGATTCTGTAATTTGACTTTTGAACTAAGGTTTTGGGTAGCAGTCTCAGAATTTGTTGTTGCTCATTCCAATTCAGCCAAGTCAAGCGGCAACAAAACACATAATGTTTTTAAGACCTTCTGTTCTCAATTTAGAAGCTAATTGCTAGCTGAGGATTCATCTTCTATAGGAGACTGACCTGAAGGCATAAAAGAAATCAGTAAAAGAGATCAGAGAGGGACAGTAAAGCACCTAATTTTAGGGTACCTAACCTATAACCCAGGGGTCATACTGCTTCCTACATTTAACACATTCTGATCTGCTTTGTAGTTATTTATGTCAAGGTCTTATCTTCCAATCTATATTTTAAGCTCTTGGATGGGTGGGATAAAGTCTTATTCATCATTTTCTGATACATAATTCAATTAACAGCAAATAATGGGTGCTTTTTGAATTGAATCATGTGGGAGACCATGCCTTGTAATTCTTGCAGCAAACTGTCTCAGATTTAGAGCCAGGGCATCCTCCAAACTGGCACCCCTTCATCTTCCCCTACCTCTTTTCTAGACTGTTCTCCCTTTTTAAAAATAGTATATTATTTTTTCCAACTACATATAAAAATAGTCTTCAACATTCATTTTTGTAAAACTCTGTTTTTTAATTTTTTCTTCCTCACTCCTTTATTTCCCTACTTCCCAAGATAGCAAGCAATCTGATATAGGTTCAATATGTGTAATCCTGGCTGTTCTCTTCCCTTACAATGCCTGTAGTATCCCAGACTAGAAATTTCCAGCTTCCAAATTAATTGGTACTTACTTTACTGTGACATCAGAGATGGAAAATCAGTCTAATAAATGGGAGTGAGACTCCAATTTCTCTTATAAAAAGCCTTGTCCTTTTCCTAGCACAATCCAATCCCTTTTATGTGGAACTGAATCAGGCTGACCCACAACAAGCTGAATAGGGATAAGAGCCTGGCAGAAACCAGACATCATGAGAGGGCATCTCGGACATGATTGATGATCTCCTTCTCTCTCCAGCTCTGTCATCAATGCCTGTTATCCCAGTCTTGAGAAGTGGTGTGATGAATGGAGTGCTGGACTGTAATTAAGACCTGAGTTTGAATTCTACCTCAGTCACATTATCTGTGGAATTCAGCATATGACACTTAATGTCTTTCAGACTATTTTCTCATCCACAAAATCAGATAATATGAACACTTAACCTTAAAAAGATTGTTGCAAGCATCAAATGAGACAATATATGTAAAGTGCTTTGTGAATCTTAAAGTAAATTATAAATATTAGTTATTATTATTATTCCCAATCAAAATGAAAAGTCCTTGATAGCAGGAACTCCCAGGCCTTATATTTCATTGTGCCTCTCATGGCAATCAGTACATAATGCTGACCATAGTCACTACTCAAATAATTATTAATTGATGTGTTCTATCACAGATTTTGTGATTCTTTTCATCCAAAGAGTTCACTCATCACTTGTTCATTTAGCACTTTTTATTATTTCAGTTCTGAAAATTGTGAGTTCTGATTCCTGAAATATTGGATTTCTTGAAGAACCAAGGGCTGACCACTCCTATTCTAATGAATAGGAATGGTTGCATCTATGCCTGCATGGGGTGGGCATTTTGAGCCCCCCAAATTGAGACCTTGTAAAATCTCCTGGGTTTCAGCCAGAGGGATTATTATATATAAATAATATTTACCATGGGATATCATATTTGAAAATGAGTTAAAACAAAAGTAGACTGGTGAATGGAGAGGAGTAATGGTACTTGAGATCTAGAAAGATGTGTAGCAAACATTGTTTGGTTGCTTAGGCATGTTTGCTTGTTGCCATGGCTACTAATTCCTTTGAAGTTGTTTCCTTACCTGAGACAGACACTGTGCCACTTCAGTAAAAATCAAGGGATTGTTCTTGCTTCGTGTTCTTTCTTTCTTTTTTTTAAGATACCTTCCAAACCAAATGTCTTTTATTTACAGGTTTCATGTTCTGATCTATTTTTTCCTGTTCTTCTCTGATTCCTTTCTTTTCTTTTCTTTTTAAAGCTTTTTATTTGTATAACATATGTATGGGTAGTTCCTCAGTATTGATCTTTACAAAGCTTTCCATAACAAATTTTACCCCCAGTCCCCTCCCCTCCCCTAGATGGCAGGAAGTCCACTACATGTTAATAATGTTGAAATACTTGACAAGTTGTTTTGCAAGAAAAATCCTATCTACAAGAAAAAAAATCAGAGAAAGGAAACACAATGCAAGCAAACATCATTAGAGAGCATGAAAATGTTATGTTGTGGCCCACATTTCATATCCCTCTCTCTGGGTGTTTATGGCTTTCTTCACTGAACAATTGGAACTGTTTTGAGACATTATTTTGTTGCAGAGAGCCACGTCCATCAGAATTGATCATCATATAGTATTGTTGCCGTGTATAATGATCTCCTGGTTCTGCTCATTTTACTCAGCATCAGTTCAAGCTAGTCTCTCCAAGCCTCTCTGAAATTATCCTGCTGGTCGTTTCTTACAGAGCAATAATATTCCATAACATTCATATACCATAATTTATTCAGCCACTCTCCAATTGATGGGCATCCATTCAATTTCCAATTTCTAGCCACTACAAAAAGGGCTGCCACAAACATTCTTGCACATGTGGGACCCTTTCCCTCCTCTAAGATCTCTTTGGGATATAGGCCCAATAGAAACACTGCTGGGTCAAAGGGTATGCACAGTTTGATAACTTTTTGAGTGTAGTTCTAAATTGCTCTCCAGAATGGTTAGATCTGTTCACAGTTCCACCAACAATGTATTAGAGTCCCAGCTTTCCCACATCCCCTCCAGCATTCATTGTTATCTTTTCCTGTCATTTTAGCCAATCTGACAGGTGTGTAGTGGTACCTCAGAGTTGTCTTAATTAGCATTTCTCTGATCAATAGTGATTTGGAGCAACTTTTCATATGACTAGAGATGGTTTTAATTTCATCATCTGAAAATTGTCTGTTCATATCCCTTGACCATTTATCTATTGAAGAGTAGCTTGAATTTTTATAAATATGAGACAATTCTGTATATATTTTAGAAATGAGGCCTTTATCAGAACCATTAAATATAAAGATGATTTCCCAATTTGATGCTTCCCTCTTAATCTTGTCTGCATTAGTTTTATTTGTACAGAAACTTTTTAACTTAATATAATCAAAATTATCTATCTGGTGTTCAATTAATAATTCCAGATCTTCTTTGGGCATAAATTTATTCCATCTCCACAGGTCTGAGAGGTAAACTATACTACATTCCTCTAATTTGCTTATAATATCACTCTATATCTAGATCATGAACCCATTTAGATCTTATCTTGGTATGTGGTGTTAGGTGTGGGTCAAGCCCTAATTTCTTCCACACTAGTTTCCAATTTTCCCAGCAGTTTTTGCTGAATGGTGAGTACTTATCCTAAAAGCTGGGGTCTTTGGGTTTATCAAACACTAAATTGCTAAAGTTATTGCCTAGATTGTCCTGATATCCTATCCTATGCCACTGATTGACTGCTCTATTTCTTAGCCAGTACCAAATGGTTTTGATGACCTCTGCTTTATAATATAGTTTTAGATCTGGTACAGCAAGGCCTCCTTCATCTGCCTTTTTTTTCATTAATTCCCTTGAAATGCTTGACCTTTTGTTCTTCCAAATGAACTTTGCTACTATTTTTTCTAGATCTGTAAAATAATTTCTTGGGAGTTTGATTGGTATGCACTAAATAAGTAGATTAGTTTGGGTAGTATTGTCATTTTTATTATATTCGCTCGGCCTACCCTTGAGCACATAATGTTTTTCCAACTGACTAGGTCTGATTTTATTTGTGTGGAAAGTGTTTTGTAGTTTAGTTCGTATAGTTTCTGGCTTTTCCTTGGCAGATAGATTCCCAAATATTTTATACTATCATCCGTTATTTGGAATGGAATTTCTTTTTGTATCACTTGCTGCTGAACTTTGTTGGTAATATATAAAAATGCTGATGATTTATGTGGATTTATTTTGAATCCTGCAACTTTACTAAAATTGTGAATTGTTTCTAGTAGTTTTTTAGTTGAGTCTCTAGGGTTCTCTAAGTATACCATCATGCCATCTGCAAAGAGTGATAATTTGGTTTCTTCATTACCTATTCTAAATCCTTTTATCTCTTTTTCTTCTCTTATTGCCAAAGCTAACATTTCTAATATAATATTAAATAGTAATGGTGACAGTGGGCAGCCTTGTTTCACTCCTGATCTTATTGGGAATGGTTCTAGTTTGTCTCCATTACATACGATGCTTGCTGATGGTTTAAAGTAGATGCTACTGATCATTTTAAGGAAAAGCCCATTTATTCCTATACTCTCTAGTGTTTTTAATAGGAAAGGGTGTTGGATTTTATTGAATGCTTTTTCTGCATCTATTGAGATAATCATATGGTTTTTGTTAATTTGGTTATTAATATAATTGATTATGCTGATAGTTTTCCTAATATTGAACCAGCCCTGCATTCCTGGTATAAATCCTACTTGGTCATAGTGTACTATCCTGGGGATGACTTTCTGTAATCTCATTGCTAATATCTTATTTAAGATTTTTGCATCAATATTCATTAGGGAAATTGGTCTATAGTTTTCTTTCTCTGTTTTCACCCTACCTGGTTTAGCTATCAGCACCATATCAGTATCATAGAAGGAATTTGGTAGTATATCTTCTGTCCCTATTTTTTCAAATAGTTTGTATAGTATTGGAATTAATTGTTCTTTGAATATTTGGTAGAATTGACATGTAAATCCATCTGGCCCTGGAGATTTTTTCTTAGGGAGTTGCTCCATGTTCTGCCACCACAAATGCTAGTTACCAAATGACATCTAGAGTTGGGAGTTAATTTCAGATTAAAATCTTAAATTTATTCAGTATCAAACAAACTAAAAATGGGGTAGCGTTGTGGTGTATCAAAAATATTTTAAACCAAGAACCAGGAGATCCCAGCTCTGTCATAAATTTTCTTTATTCCCATGGGAAAAAAATAGCTCCTCTGAGCCTTAGTTTCCCATATACAAAATAAAAGAGTTGTACTTAGATGATATTTAAGTTTTAAAAATCTATTACTTTATGATAGAGACCCCATTTTCATATCTATCTTCAGAATATCCCTTCCAAAATACTAAAATCACTTTGAAGTTTGTAGTCCTGGAAGAGAAGGAAAGCATTTTACCCTTTTAATTAAAAAATAATATTTTTTTCTAATTATATGTACAATGTTCTCCTGATTATGTTTATTTCATTTTTTATCAATTAATGTAAATCTTTCCAGGTTTTCCTGAAATCATCCTACTTGTCATTTCCCCCCCCACAAAATAGCATTCTATCACAATCACATGGTACAAGTTGTTCAGTAATTCTTCAGTTGATGTATAGCCCCATTATTTTCAATTCTTTGCCACTACAAAAGGAATTGCTATATATATTTTTGTACATGTGGATCCTTTTCCTTTTTTAAAAATCTTTTTGGCATGCAGACTTACCCCCTTAATTTTTGTAAGCAAGCTTTGTGTAATTATTATCTGATTTCTTCTAGAAATAATTACAAATAGTTTTTTTTTTTTCTGCTCTGATTTTAGGAACTCCTTCACTGACATTCTCCGGGCTATTCTGTTGTCATTGGAAGTTCTTATCGAGGACCCAGAACTTCAGATAAATGGTTTCATTTTAATTATTGACTGGAGCAATTTCTCCTTCAAACAAGCCTCCAAACTCACACCTTCAATCCTCAAACTGGCCATCGAAGGATTACAGGTATGTATATGCACATTTATATGAACATGCAAATGCATATCTAATAATTGGGGGAGAGGATTTAATCATAATCTGAATAAAATTTCTCATTAAGAGGAGGGAAAAGGGGAATAAAATTCACCTGTATCTATTCCTGCTGCAATTTTTACCCAGCCTGAACCTCAGATATTTGTTTGTATTTTATCATTTTTTGTTTTTATTTAAACTTTATTCTAGCCACAATCATATATTACTTGCTAAAACAAATATAAATAATAATCAAAGATTTGCGCTTAATTGTTAGGTTTATATAAATGAAAGTCATTCACATCTGATAAAGTATGGAAGTAGGGGAAGCAGAAAGTGTAATGTACTTGGAAAAAGAGCAAAATGAATGACCAGGCAGTAGATATCAATAGGAGCTCTTCTGGGGTTTAAATTACTTGTGAAAGAGGTTTTCTGCAGTATCTGGTATCCCAAGAACTTGGGCTTCCTTAAATTTCCAGTGGAGAAAGTGCATCTTTCATGAATACTGATTTTAGCTCATGATTTTGCTATTTAGGAGATGGTTTGTGTACATTTAAAGGAAATGGATTAAATAATATCTAACTATTGCAGAAAGAATTTCTACAATGGGGGAAAAGGGCTGGTTGAATCAAAGTATTTCTCAGATCCTTTCAAACACCATCATTTCAACACTTTTATGATTGGAAAGGGGTGTAATGGAGAGAATTTGGGGCTTGAAGTTTACTGCCTTTTTTTCCTGAGGCGATTGGGGTTAAGTGACTTGCCCAGGGTCACACAGCTAGGAAGTGTTAAGTGTCTAAGATCAAATTTGAACTCAGGTCTTCCTGACTTCAGGACTGGTGCTCTATTCACTGTACCACCTAGCTGCCCCTGGACTTGAAGTTTAAAAGACTTGAAATTTTGCTTCAAACCCTTAATAGTTTTGTGCCAGTGGGCAGTCACAGCTTCTGCCATTCTCAGATCCCTCATTTGTAAAATGGGGATAATAGAACCTATTTTACAAGATTATTGGGAGAATTACATGAATATATATATATATATGTGTGTGTGTGTGTGTAAAATTCTTTACAAATTTTATACTATTATATACAAATGTAATAGTAAACTATTACAAAGTTATATATATATATTAAATATTCAGAACTAAAATAATTTTCTTCCATAAAAACCTAGTTTTGCTAAAGGCTAAAAGCACTTCCAGGTGGTAGGATCATACATAGAAGCTGAGCCAGAAGTCACCTCACACATCATCTGGTCAATCTGTAAGTGAGGAAACTGGAAACAGAGAGATTAAGTGATGTGGTTAAAAACATAATAGGTGGCATGTGGCAGAGTTGGGAATAAACCCAGGAACTCTAATACCAGCTCCATCTCTCTAGTTATATAAGCTCTAATTGTGACATTTGTGTCCATTTCACAAACATGGCCTAAATGAGTGAATGTAGCACACAGCCAGGAAAAGCTGAAAACTCCCTAGGAAGTTCTGGAGTGAGTGTGTGTGTGTGTGTGTGCGTGTGTGTGTGTGTGTGTGTGTGTGTGTGTGTGTGTGTAATTACCTCTACAATCCAAAGAACAAGCAATTAACCATGTTCTTTAATAGTATTAGCTCCTAAAGGGTTCTATGAGGTCTGTTTGTCTTGTATAACCCAGGCAGTTACTAAAGAGTGAAAAAAAAATTAACAGTTGCTCTAGGTAATTTTTCTTGACTTTCGAAATTCCATGTTGGAAAAAAATGGTGATATTATCAATAGTGATCAAATGATCTTAAAAATCATTCTTTCCAAAGAATAAGTTCATGCTGGGCCTCATCTTTAAAAATCTGATCTTAAAAAGGAAGAAAAATGTGTGTGGAGAGAAATTTACTATGTAATGCTAAATACTCGAGTGTTCTCTTTTGGTTTTTTTCTCTTTCCCTCCTCCAAATCTCTTCCCTCGATCATATTTTTGAACAGATAACTTGACCTTTTCTTAAAACCATCATCAAAGGGAGTTTTAAATTAAGCCTGAGGGTGAATTACTATCCTAGTGGTCTGACCTTCCTGTTTGAAATACTTGACATCTTTGGAATCAGACTTTTAAAATCCTAGGGGTTTTGCCTCAGCCTTTAATCCTTCATAAATGGATGCCATATTGTATTCTTACTAGCTAAAGCTTCAAATTAGGAATCAACAGATGTTCTGAAAGATTATAGGATGGCATTTAGGAGGAAGGGTTTGCACTGGTTCATCCAAAATAAAATTTCAGGAAACAATGCAATAGTCTCATAAAAAATATGCCCATAGGTAGTCCTATGATAGGAACACAAGTACTGATTTCAGATTATGCAGAGAGGTTTCCAGAGGACCAATTGCCTACCAATTAACTAAGACTACCTAGGCCTTTTATTTCCTCCCTTAATGCCTTCTAAACCTCTGATATTTTTGTTACTCTCATTGCATTTTGTTTTTCACCCTCTTCCATTCGTAGTAATACTGAACTTCAAGACCTTACTTCTCTCCCCAGCAGTGTCACTTATTCATTGTCTAGCATTATACAAATTACTTTCATCTTTCTGGGTTTCAGTCTCCTCAGCAATAAAGTGGAGATAACTGTTGCATCACACAATAGACTTCTTGTAAGAATCAGAAGAGATAATGCCATATGAGATCATTCCATCCAAGAACAGGTTGAAGAACTTGCTACATTTAGATAGGCAAAGGTAAGACAAAGGGAATTTGATAAATATATTAAAATAATGGAAAGACTGTCACTGGAAAAGAAATTAGATGGTCTGCTTGTCCACAGAAGACAAGCCTGGAAATAATGTGGATGGAAACTGGGGGGATGAGAGAGTTGTAGAAGTCATTTATTCTTGATAAAAGGAAAACTTTCTAATAATGTGAATGATCTACGAGTTGAATGATCTACCTTGTTTGGTACTGCATTCCTGAGGTCTTCAAGTGGAGTGCAGGTGGGCATTTGTTGGGTACAGTGTAGAAGAGACAGCTGCTCAAATACAAGCTGAGCTTCATGGCTTCTGAGTACCCTTCTGACTTTAGGATTCTGTGAGTCTTTGTTCACTGATAGTGGAAGTACTTTAAAAGCTATTAATCAGAATATAAATTCAATATAGTATCATTGATCCCTGGAAAAATTAAAGAAGATAAAACAGTGCACTTCAATGTAATATTATCATATTAAATATGACAGTTCATGAGGGCACAGTTTTAAGTGGACCATAAGAGATCATTTAGTCTATTGATAGATATTGATATATATTACATAGTTGAATCCATGGTTCATATTTTACATATGGGGAAATTGAGGCCCCAACATGTTAAGTGACTTTCCCCAAAGTCACATGGGTTGTAAATAGAAGAACCAGAGTTTCAACTAATTTAAAATGGCCTGTTTAAATTGTCTGTGAATTTCAGTTATCCCATTCTCTAAGCTGAACTGGATATTACCTAATTACCTAATTGAACATTGGTGTCATCTTCCATAATATTCAGTATTTAGCTATAGTATCTATTTTAAGCCTTTACCTCCCAACCTTCCTTTATATTTGTTACTAATATAATCAGAATTCTTGCCTCCATAATACTCTTAGCTCTTAGGCTTCCAAGATGCATTGTAAAGAAATAATTCATGGTTTGTTCATGAAAGACTGTACATTTTTTCTTATGATAATATCTGTCTTTGCAGTAATTGTAATGTCATTAACATTTTTCTTATTATCAGGAGCAGATTCCTCAGAAATACTATGTCTTAACTGTACAGTGCCTTTAAACAGGGATTTAAAGGAACATCTCTTAATGACATAAAGACAAGTTAAATCCATGTGCCCTACTTGGAAAATTAAAGGCCATGTACTGTCCATAATCCATTCTTCAAAACCTATTAGCATCTGTAGAAGCTCTAAATGGATATCAAGAGCAATGCATACCAAGTAGATGGTGCAGTAAATAAGGAATGTGATATTCATGAGAAAACAGAAATCCAAAGCATTTCCTTCATTTCTATCTTGCTGTGTGTTATTAGGCACTTCCAATAACCTCCTTGTGGTTCAATATCCCAGATTGGGATGTGTGAATGATTGTATTTGCCACATACTTTCCCCAAAGAGGAGCCACTGAGGATAAGTGAGATCTCTCTGCTAAGGATTCTGAACCCTTTGGCACAAAGCCTGCAAGAAACGAGAAAATAATTATCATGAATTTCCTCATTCAGCTTCCCTCTGCAAAACTGCTTATTTCTTGTGTACCTGTAGGTCCCATTAACCTGAAAGTACAGGTGATAACAATTAATGTTCAGGGGATGAAAATTGGGCTAATGACCCTTAGAGAGAAACTTCTATTAAGTTCTCCTAGTTTCTGTTCTTTAAAAGATAATGATTAGGCTAATGATAATTGTCCTAGAATAAATGACATGTGCTTTACTCTATGCAAAATAAGTTGTAGTAATTATTCTTTAATTACAAAGAATTATTCTTTAAGGAAGTATCTAATAGTAATATCCAAAGTCATGTACTGTCAGTCAATCATAACCATTTGCATTAATGTTAGTGAGATACATTTTGGGACATTTCAGTTTTTAAACTGTTAAATTGTCCCAATTGCAGAGATATTTTGGGAACTTCATTTCAAAGAATCTTTGTTAAAATGTAGATTTTGCAAATGCCTAAAAGTTATTTTATTTAAATCTTGGGGGTAACTTTTAATTATATTCAATTTTGTCTGTGGGAACAGTTGTATGGCATACATTTTAAAATATTAGATTCCTTTAGGTATATTAGTATTTATGAAGTATTTTTAATAGACATGGCAATGCCTTTTTTCTACATTTACTGCACACATCTGTCCTATTTTCCAATAAAATGGCTTCTAATTTTTGGATCATGCACCCCATTAGCAAATTTTTAAGCCCTTTCCAATATGTGAAGATTTACTTACTTATAAATTATATATAAATGCTAATACATTCATACTTATATATATCATAAAATGTACATGAAATAGTGATTTAAAAAATGAAAAAGTATTTGAACCTAGAGTTACTAGGGATATTAGTTTGTCAAATAGGGAAGTTACATGATCAGACTTAAAAATTTAGGGAAAAAATAACAAAACAGTGACAGCTGTATGGAGAATGAATTAGAAGAGGAGAATTTAGGGGAGAAGTTTGGGATTGTTAGAAGAATTCTATAATTTTTTAAAGGAAATTCAGCTCACTCTCCTGCTCAACTCTGTACCCAACTGATTGTAAATTTTCAGTATCAGTGACATGCACCCTGATGGACAGGTTCTTTAGATTTTTTTATCCAACTGCATATCATAGTCTGGACAATAACTATTTCTGTACATTTCATTTTTCCTGTGGAATTAGTTACACTAAATTCTTGAGAATAATTACAGATTTCATTTAGGTGCTTGGAAATATGCTGCAATCAGTACATTGTCAACTTCAAATAATAGCACTGGCAGACTCCATCATCCCAAAAAAATCTTTTTTCCTGGATTCTTTTTTATTTCATTTTACTTTATTTTGTAATTTTATTTAGACACTGGTTAAGGACCAAAGGAAATGCTGTCCAGGAGAAGATTTTTGGTTTGTTTTTCAAGAAAGGAATTCTTTGTTGTGTTGTTTATCTTTCTTATAAGGTATAAATAAGTACATGCAGTCATTATAAGCAAATCTTCAGCACAATAGTTAGTAAAGTTTAAAAACAAATTTTAAAAAATTGATCTCATTCAAAGTTCTTTGTGCTCTCAGTATTATCCTGAACAACTTGTTCCATCTTTGGGGCTGAGTAGCAACCTAGCAATTGGCAAAAATAGTTTTCCTATATCACTAGGTTATTCCATTCTTAAAAACCAAGTATTTGTACCAAATATCTCCATTCTCTATTCAACCAGTTGCATTTAGCATGATAACATGATTTTTCTTTTCTTAATCTGTACACTGTTGATATTCCTCTTCTTGCCCCCTTGATTCTTAAGTAGATCTCTTCCATGGAAGTGGTTAATACATTTGCCAAGCAAATGTCTCTTTTTTTTTGCCTAACCTGAAACTTTTGATCAAAAGATCATCACACAAACTTTAACTCTATTCCTATGTCTTTCAAGGAATTTTATGTAATTTTGATATATTATACAAAGAGTATCTTGTGGGAGAAATTTTAAGTTAGAGTTTTGCTTTCCTTAATCAAATATTATTTTAACAAAGAAAACTTTAGTACAGTAAGATCTTGTATTCTGTGTATTTTTCAGTCAATTGATGATAAAAATGCCAATGGAATATCGCCAATGGAAGTTTGCCTATTTCTTTCTAAGATCTACTTCAAAGTTGCCCAAATGAAAGATGTGGGATGGGAAAGGAATATGGATAAACAGTAAATGGTGATCTTTTTTATTAATAAAATGATCCAATTTTTTCCCCACTCTTCTTATATCTTATTCTCCTTCCTACATTTTATGAATCAATGCTTTATTACCTCCACAACTGTATGTATTATCACCAACATAAACCTTCTTTTAATCTAGTTCAACATTTTTTTTTCTTTTCTTTATTTCTGCTCCTATTCTGCGTCTATTATTTATGGATTTTGTCCATCTTTCCCTTGTTACTGTCCTTCATCTGGCTTCATCTTTAAATGCCCTCAGGATGTCTTAGCTTCCCTTCTGTTTCTTCTTGCTATTTTATGAAGCAATTCTGTACATTGTCTTCCTCTATCTTCCTCTGTGCTATTTCATAAACAGATTCATATTCTGAATTGCTGTTGCCCTTGGCTACTGTATTTTTCTATCTAGGAAGTAGGTCAAGTGTTTGTTGCCCAATGTGGTTTATAGATTACTTTAGTCTTGTGATTATTTTCTCCATTACCATTTTTTATGCATCAAAAACTTAGGTAAGGCTAAAGTTGTTTTCAACATGTTTTTCTCATTTTAATTTTTCTAACTTCATGTTAATTTTATTATTGTTCTAGGAAATGGGTATTCTGATTAAATGTAGGAAGCTAATTCAGAAATTACATCCACATAAATAATGAATCATTTGCTGACTTAAAATATAATAAATTTATTTTTTAAAAAATAATGTTTGGTGTTCACCATTGTTAGGGCCTTCAAATTCTTTTCCCTAAAAAAGAACTTATGATGTAGAGGGATGAGGCTTTAATTCAGTTTACAAGTCTTTGATCTCTCATTCCATAATCTTGATTCAAATCCTTGAAAATTTTTAGATTGAAGTCACATGATATAAAAGAGTAGTTAATTTTAATCTGGATCTTCCTGATATATATGCGACTAGATCCTTTGCAAATGTTGGTACATTGTCTATATTTTCCTGTTATCTTTTAGCAAGTATCATGACTCCTATAACATGTGATAGCCAAATATCCCATTAAATTATATAATTATATTTCTTATTACCTTTGGATGCATGAGAAAACTAACTTCTCTAGCTCCTTTGCCTCTGAGAAGAAAGTGTGAACTAGAAAGTATTGAACTGAGTTATTTTATCTTCTGTTTGTTGTTGTGATGGTTGTTGTTTATAGAGAGGTTGTCAAGATTGTTAGAATTCAGTAATATATCCACTATCTGATCCTTGGTCAAGTACCTTACATTTAAAATGCCAAGAGCTGTTAATATGGATCATCTAAAAATTATCTTTCCCCTTTTCTTCCACCATCAGTGCAAAAGCAGATAAGAGCTATGCAAAACTTGAAGATGATTTTGTATTTTTGTTTCATAGGCTGCTATAGCCAAAAAATTCATCACCTTGGAACCATTCCTCTTGTGATAATGTACTACACACATAGTGAGACATGCTCTTGGAAAGTAACAAAGGCATGTTGCCTGGGCTGGTGATATTAAACTAATCTTAAAACGTTGAATAGGATCAGTGGGAAATAGGATGCAAGGAGATCCAATTTACAAAGAGATCTAATCTTAGAGAATTCAATTATTAGGACTATATGTCAACTTTTTTATTTACCAGAGCTCCTTTGGCATATTCTTCAAAAACTAGTCACATTTATATCATGATGAAGCATCAGGGCAGGACTTTTTGTTCCAAAGTTCTGAATTAGTTACCCCCAATTTCTCTTACCTTAATCTTATATTTTTACATATCCTCCCTCTCATGTCCTTCACAGAGTCAATAATGCCTGTGTTTAAATCCTGTCTCAGATATTTATTAATTGGGCAACCCTGAACATATTCTAGTCTTAACTGCTTTCAGTCTCAATTTCTTCATCTTTAAAATGGATATATTAGAAAAATTTGTTTCATAGTATTGATCTGAGGATTACACACACATATACACACACACACAAATGTGTGTTAAAGTATTTTGTAGACCTTATAGATAAATATAATCTAAACACATAGTAGTAGTAACAGAAGAAGTAGTATTATTTCATTACCTACTAGACAATTTGGTATATAATTCTATTCCTTTACTCATTAAAGGTTCATTGATGAAGGTGAATTGAATTAGCATCATATTCTTTGGGAAGTTAAGTAGAGAATATACTAACATTTCTGTTACAGTTCTGTTGTGATGAAACCAGGTATCAGAAAAACACACATGTGTATATAAACATATTACATAAATTTGGGAATGTTAATAATTTTGTATATATAGTATATATAACTATTAGACACATACACTATATATATACACACATGTATTATATGTACATATATATATATATACTTTGTAGATATAATGCATTCTACCTTTTAAATTCATATGTATCTAAAATGGTAATATCAATATAATTGTATCTTCATTATATTTTCAGTTCTCTAAGGTTAGATCTCTTTGTAAATTGGATCTCGTTGTATCCCATTTCCCATCGACCTTATTCAATATTTTAAGATTGGTTTAATATCACTAGCCCAGGCAACAGGTCTACTTGTTACTTTCCAAGTATTTGGGTAATAGGAAATGTTTTATCTCTCAACAATGCAGAGAAAAATCTATTCCCTCTCTTAAAAAGAACCATGATCAATGAAAGCAAAAGTTATCTTTTTTTTTATAATGAAGAATTATTTTCAGCATTAAAACATATGGTGTGTTTTAAAAATTTTTGTGCATTGAAGGAAGATTTTTTTAGGTGAGGAAATTTTTGAAGAAAGAGAATATGGGAGCAGCTAGGTGGTACAGTGGATAGAGCACAGTTCTGAAGTCAGGAAGACCTGAGTTCAAATCTGGCCTCAGACACTTAACATGTCCTAGCTGTGTGACCTTGGTCAAGTCACTTAATCCTAATTGCCTCAGGGAAAAAAAAAGAAAGAGAATATGTTTACTTTGCTAATATCCCACAGAAATGGGAAATATTGCATGACAGGAAGATCATGAAATGAAGGGATTTCAAAGATCACTTGATTCAACCTTTCATTTCATAGATGAGGAAATCAAATTCTCAAGAAGCTGAATAACTTGCCCAAGATCATATAACTAGTTAGTGATAGAGTTGAGATTCTAAACTCGGGATTTTGACTTTCAATTCACTGCTCTTTTTCCCCTAAGGCAGCAGTCTGCTGGAGTAAGTTCAAATAAGCTCAGTGTTCAAACAAGCCAATTGTAAAATTTTCAATGCAAGCATTTATACCTTGGAAATTGGTAAATTCTGTGAATCAGGATATGATTTGTGGTTTTATTGATTTCTAGATTGAAGAAACTGATGGAGACAATATTGATAATGCAGAATAAGCTTTAAAATGTGCTGTTCATACTCCATCCTGCCCCATGAACTGGTTGTTGAATATTTGCCAATACATTACATATGATTAAATAACATACAAAACATTATGACTCAGGTAAAGCTATTCTATTTGCATTGCCATTTAACTATATTTCCTAGATGAGTTGAATGAAATGAAATTTGTTAAGAGTAAAAGGAAAAATGAGGCTGAGACAGAAATAGTGAAAAGGGGAAATGAGGTTCATGAGCATCATGTTGAAATTTTATTAGTTAAGTAGTAAAATCCCAGAGGCCATAATCCCTGGTCTCATTAAGGATTTAAAAGAAATTATAAGTAGTATTTTCCATTCATTGAATAGGCTTTAATTACAATTGTTTTAGAGGAAAAGATTAGAATGCAAAGTTTTAAAATGAATTTTAAAAGTCCTGAAGAAAAAGTTTAATTATCTGGGAGAAAAAGACTGAAAGAGTAATAATTAATGTCAACTGCTAGGGCAATCTCCAGTGCAGTTTCTCAAGAATCTGGTCCTGTGCTGTTTAATATTTTTATCAATGGCTTGAATAAAAGTATGCTTTTCTGATTTGTCCACAAAGCAAAGCTTGGGAGAGAACCAGCATGCTGAACAACAGAACTGGCATTGAAATGAGATACTAAGATTGCCTTTGCCAGTGGCATCCAAATAGTAACTGGGTTATTGTTTGTCCTTTGTGTTTAAAGAGGACCAAAATGACATCATGATTTTAGGGGAAATGTACAGTGTGTCCAGCTGGGGCTAAGAAAACTCTACCACAGGTTAGGCACAAATAATCCATATGACCATTTGGGAGGGAGGTGTCTCTAAATTTTTCATGTTTGTGGTGACTAGATATCACTGAACCAAATGTCAGGGGTTGCTGGTTTTTTATTCTTGTTGTTTGTTTGTTTTTTTGGTGTCTTTTTGATGGAATTAAAGCCTGGTGATATTCAGCTAAATTTCTTTTTCTAGTCACCATACATTGTGAAAGTATTTTGTTGCAGAATATTCAATAATATTGTATTTTTTCCTTGCTAGATGGTAAGTACCTTGACAATGGGGGTTATGTCCTTGAACTATACAATACATAACTAGTGCTTGGCACAGAATATATAGTTAACTGGCTATTGAGTGAGTAATTACAATTTCTTTAAACCTAGCCATATGATTTTACATTTACCCTGATTAAATTTTGTCTTGTCCATCTTCTATTCCATCAAAGAGTTTTTGTTTACTTGGTTTTATTATCCAGCATATTTGTGTCCCTCCTAGTCTTCTTTCATCTCAAAATGTAATCAACACACTCATTATGCCTTTATTCAAACAAGTTTTCATACTATTCCACTGAACTGTGTCAAGGACAAAGGCCAGGGAGTTCCACTAGAGGCTTTCTTTCAAATTGACAGTCTATTAAGGAATTCTATTTGGATCTGGTCAGTCAATCAACTCAAAATTCCCTAACTGTACTAACTAATTGAGATCCCACAAGGATAATAGCATGTGAAATTTCCAACTGTAATCCATATATACTCTTTCTATGGCATTTTCCTGATCCACTCATCTGTCAGAAAAGGAAATGAGGATAATCTGATGAACATTTTCCAAATTAACCTAGATCTGTTCTTACTGACCTTCTCCTTCTTTCCCTTTGTGTTTATAAACTATCCCTTTAATTCTACAAGTAATAGAAAATAAGTTCATTGGACTAAGAGTCTAAAGATTCACCTTCTTTCCCCTTTTGGAATCTGTACATTTGACCTTATCTATCCCAGTCCTAACATTTCTCCCAATCCTTATGCTTTCTCAGAGATTAGAGCCATAATATTTTTTTACAACTAATTCAAATATTTTCCCCAATTGAATTGCTATTCAATGATCATTTCCAAGTTCTTTTAGAATCCTGAATTGATATGTGAATTGATATGTTTGCTGTCATATTCATTTAAGACAGCATCCTAAAGGAATGTCATAATGAATTAATGAAATGAATACTTCACAAATCACTGATCATAGATTCATAGCTGGCAAAGACTTTAGAGGACAATGATTCTAACCCTATTATTTTACGGATGAGGAAATTGAGGCTCAGAATAATTAAGTCTTTTCCCCAGAGTAGCATAATTACTAAGTACTTAAGGCAGGACTCAGACACAAGTCTGGTTCCACATCCAACACCTCAATCACTATACTTCCCAATTCCCTCAACTTCTTGTTGATTATTTTTTTTGGTTTTCTCCTTCCTCATCTGAAAATTATTGACCTTTGGTAGAGGAAATAATATGAATAGAAACTGAGTAATTCTGCCTTTTCATCTTTGCTCTTTTCATCTTTTTGTCCACACCAAATACTGAAATTTTTCTTTCTGTTATCTTAATTCCCCTGCCAATACACCAAAAAATCCTCCCCGATACATACACATCTTCAGCATTTATAATATGTTTCAACTCATATTGGCCTTTCCTAACAAAAAAGATGTAAAGTTCTCAGGAGTTTTGTTCATGTTGAGAAGAAGTTGAGGCACAAGATTTGATATAAGGTAGGAGTCTCATTATAAAAGGCACTTAATGCCACTCCATGTTTTGTTTCAAGCTCATGTAATTGGAACAGTGGTGACAAAAATATGGAAATGAGACACTATTCCTCAGAAAGGTCCCTGCTCACTAGCAGTGACTCCTATTGAAAAATTGCCTCCCCTTTAAGAACACTTTGCCTTTGCAACAATTCCTCATCTGGATTCATGCACCAATGCACATAGCTTTCTGAAATTTTCATTCTAGAAATTTTCTCCATTGAATTTCACTGGCTATGTATAGATATTTCAAAGTACACTAATTTTCCCTTATATTATATATAACATATTAAACTCATTTTCATACAACACCTCTCCTATCACTACTAATCACTACCTAATCACCACTGATGACATGGAAAAGCCATTTAATGCTACACTCTCCAAAGAGATGAACTGATGAAAAAAGCAAAACATTAAGGATTTATCTTTTTCTATTCCTGCAGTGTCTATTATCACAGAGATAGTACTCAAAAATTATTTGTTAAATTGGACAGGGCCTGCACCAGATAGTAAATGTTTCCAAGGAAGGTTTGGTTTTTTTGGACCTCAGTTTCCTCATCCTTAAGAGAAGAGGGTCAGATTACATGAGCTTCATGCTCTCTAACTCTTCTAATTTATTTTGTGCTTTTTCTAGTTGGTTCGTTAAGGCAAAACATCTCTGTTGTATATATTAAAACAAAAGAACAAAAAAACCCTGAAAGTTTGATTTCTAATACCCACCTAGGAATTTATATGGATGTTCATTTTTAAGTAAAATGTTTTATTTTTATAACATCATTTTTAGTTGAATAATTTAATTTCTAATTCAATTCAACCTAATTCAAATGTTTGGACTAGAATGGGAATAGGATCAGTAAGGAATGTTACAGAAAGTTCACACTGTTTTAAAAACAACTCATGATGTGACAGAAAACAGGATATCCCCTGGATGTCACTCAAGAAACCTCCTGGAACTTTGAACAGAGATAAGAGACTATCTTGTTATAAATTAAAGACAGATAAATGGACCTTGTATTCCCAGGAAGGGCTCAGACCAGTGGGATGCCTAATGGGGATTCCGATTATAAGATAAAAGAGAGATAGAGAGAGCATTAACAGCACCATAGGAAAGAGAGGTGTTTGCCATTTGAGGCTCAGAACTTAGCAGGTCTATCAGCTCTATGCATGTCAGCAGAGTGCTTTGAAGCCAAGCCCTCTGTTAATAGCACACTGCCCATAAACATGAAAAACATGCCTTTTGTGGAATTATATGAAGAAAGCAAGCTTGGTTCCAGGCATGGGAGTCAATTTCCTTTCTATTTAGAGTTGGCTGGATATTAGAGAGAATAAAAGAGTATGAAGGTGTGCTTTCACAGTGGAAAACGGATTAAGTTTTTTAAAGAGATTGTCCTTGAATCCTTTCAAGCCTAGGATTCTTGCTAGTAATCATATCTATAGGTACTGTGAACCATATGCAATGTGAAATGACCTGAGCTGTTAATGGTCTTCTACTTAAAGAGGTAATATGGCAAGATGAGGAAGAAACATTGGATTTGAAATTCAGGAGTATGTGGAAAAACCACATGTTTTCTACTTATCATTTGTGTGACTATGAACAAGTTCCTGTAGCTCTCTAAGCCCGAGTTCCTCCTCACCTATAAAATGAGAGTGTTGGGTCAAGTAATCATTTAAGTATTTTCTCACTGTAAGTTCTATGGATTGTTGCTTGAATAAGTGGGACTCTTTTGATTAAATACATGGAATTTCTATATATAAAAAAGTGCATAGTTGAACAAAGTTTTCTTCTATGACAGCTTCTAAGATGACATTTCACAGAATTTTAGTCAAAATATTTTAAGATTAGCACATAAATCATTTGGATACTGGCAAAACATCCTCCCACCAAAGGGATTCCTTCCTTCTTCAGGCCATTTAAACCTATCCAGGTACTAGGGGTCCTGATAGATCAAGGATTTTGGATGCCCTTTGACCTCAATCTCCCCTTTATCTCCTCATTCCTTTCTCTGCTCCTTTTACTGCACTTATCTCCTCATCCCAATGTGAGAAATCAAAGACTTCCTCTACTTGTATGATCAACTTGTATGGTCTGCCCTCTCTTTCCAATGGTTAATGAATGGAAAAACAAAACAAAACAAAACAAACAAACAAACAAAAAAAAACCCATTAGTTTCAATTCCTCTGCCCCATAAAGAAGATATAAAGGCTCATGCACATTGATGAGTAAGGAGTCACCAACTGCAATCTTTCCACTAAAATTAAGGGCCAAATTCTTCCATAATGAAAATTAGAGCTGTTGCTAATTGCCAGAGTTCAATAATCTTTAGGTCTAATGGCCCTGGGTTGTTGCAACAACAAAACAAGGAACCTAAGTGGTTTTAATCTTTGCCTTAGTGTTTATGAAAATGTAAGTGAGAAAGCTTAACATTTTCTATTAGGAAATAACTAAAATTGAAATAGAATTTGATGAATTTGTAGCATAATATGACATAGAACTGTTTTTGACTATAGAATAGTCTTTAGAGATTGCAACTTTCTAAATAACTAAGGAATTCTTGATATAAATAGGATATAACAGATTAATATGATTCTAAAAGATCATGTTACACAATCTCTTCTTCCCTATAAGCTAAAGCCATCACATTGCCTAAGTTTCAGCAAATAAAGTATGACCAAATTTGTCAAGCTATTTTATAAGGTAATAAAAGCATAGTTTTGATAAGTAAATGGAAAAAGAAAGTGGGGATAGAGGCACAGATGAATAAAACTACACCCAATTTCTCTCCCTTTTCCCTGACCAAGGATACCAAATTAGGATAGATTTAACCAGTAAGAACAAGTTCAGTAGAAAACTACATGAAAAGGTGGGATTTGGAAGATATGTGGTCAGAATTCAGAGGTTATTGATTTCCAACTTAAATATTTTGGCTATGCATTTGTTTAAAAAATAGATATATTCAAAATATTCTTATATTGGTATAGCTCCTTAAGGTGATAAAAATAACTGACATTTAGGTAGCACTTTATAGAGACTGTCATTTGAGTCTCACAACAACTATGAGTTGGATACTACAGTACTATTTTTCCAACTTTACAAATAAGAAAACTAAGTCTAAAGATTATTTAACTTCCTTGAAACTAGTATTAATGTATTTACAATCAGTCCTTTCTAACAGCACATCAATCATTCTATTCATACTGCCTAATATACAGTGTTAAGAAGTGTTATAGAAAATAAATGCGATTTTACAGCAGGTAGTGAAATGAATAAGACAACATTTCAGGTCCCTTCTGATTCTCTAACTCTATAATGTGTATTAAAGTGGTTTATAATTGGTAATCACTATATAAGTATAAGCTATAATTGAGGCTTAAATGGTTCCTAATCTCACTGACTTGGATGTTCCTTTTCAGTGATGTAGACTGTAATCCATTCATACCTGATCATCTTATGTGGCTTTTCTATGTGCCCTTCCATAACTTCACAAAAGATCCACCGACATACTAAATAAATGCCTGATTTGCTTTATCCTGACATTGTGAGGATATTAGTGCAGCCTGTCTATCCTATTCCTCACCCTTGCTACATGACCATCCTATTTTTCCCTTGTCATGCTATTTGAGGCTAGGTCCTAACTCAGGTCTATTGCCTGATAGGTCTCATATTGAAATGAAATGAAATATTTGTATTTCAGCAGTTAACAATAAGCATTTATTAAATAAGCAAATAAGTCAATAAGCATTTATTTGAAAATTTACTATATATTGTGCATTATGCTAATTATTAGGGTTGCAAAGAAAGGAATCTATAGCCTTTAGGCCCTAGAGCCCATTGCAGTTTTTTGTTTGTTTGTTTGTTTTTGTTTTTGTTTTTTATTAAAGCTTTTTATTTGCATAAAATATGTATGGGTAGTTCCTCAATATTGATCCTTACAAAGCTTTCCGTTACAAATTTTCACCCCAGTCCCCTCCCCTCCCCAGATGGCAGGAAGTCCACTACATGTTAATTATATTAAAATACTTGACAAGTCAAATATATATATACATATTTCCATACTTATCTTGCTGTGTAAGAACAATCGTATCTACATGAACAAAAAATATCTGAGAAAGGAAACCCAATGCAAGCAAACATTGATAGAGATCATGGAAATGATATGTTGTGGTCTAAATTTCATATCCCTCTTTCTGGATGTATATGGCTTTCTTCACTGAACAATTGGAACTGGTTTGAGACATTTCATTGTTGAAGAGAGCCATGTCCATCAGAATTGATCATCATATAGTCTTGTTGTTGCTGTGTATATTGATCTCCTGGTTCTGCTTGTTTCACTCAGCATCAGTTCATGCAAGTCTCTCCAGGCCTCTCTGAAATCATCCTGCTGGTCATTTCTTACAGAACAATAATATTCCATAATATTCATATACAATAATTTGTTCAGCCACTCTCCAATTGATGGGCATCCATTCAGTTTCCAGTTTCTAGCCACTACAAAAAGGGCTGCCACAAACATTCTTGCACATGTGGGTCCCTTTCCCTCCTCTAAGATATCTTTGGGATATAAGCCCAATAGAAACACTTCTGGGTCAAATGGTATGCAGAGTTTGATAACTTTTTGAGCATAGCTCCAAATTGCTCTCCAGAATGGTTGGATCCCACAGTTCCACCAACAATGTATTAGTGTCCCAGCCTGCCCACATCCCCTCCAGCATTCATCATTATCTTTTCCTGTCATTTTAGCCAATCTGACAGGTGTGTAGTGGTACCTCAGAGTTGTCTTAATTTGCATTTCTCTGATCAATAGTGATTTGGAGCACCTTTTCATATGACTAGAAATGGTTTTAATTTCATCATCTGAAAATTGTCTGTTCATATCCCTTGATCATTTATCTATTGAAGAGTGAGCCCATTGAGTTTTGATCATGGTTTTAATATCTTGTAAGAAAAAAGAACTAGCCTTGCCCACCATATAGGAATTCTCATGGGCATTTCTCTTATTCTACATACAATTCTTTAATTACATCTTTTACTCTCATTCTTCCCTAAAGGATCTCATTGGCAATTCATATGTTTCATCCTAGGCATACCTATGCTGAACTTTTTCATTATTTTCTATGCAATACTAATTTTCAGTTCTTCAGACTTTTGTGTTTAATGTTTTGCAGTCATATAACAACATTGGTAGAAACTATTTTTAATATGATTTGTCCCTGTTGCTTGAAGAAACAGGACAGGTTACATTAACACTGTATATAGAAACGTATTCTCCATAACAAATTGAATGAGTTTGTGGTCATCTATATGGATAATTATGTATAAATTTCTATGACCATCTGTGCACCTAGACTTTCCAAACTTTTCTCTCTCATTGTTTCTCTTCCACAATGTAAATAGAAACTCACTCTTCCCCTATCCATTTGATTCCATAATCAAATAATGAATTTCTAATTTCCCCTTTATTAAAAAAATGAGTAAAACAATTTAGGCTTCTTGAAAAGGTAGCTTTTTTTTTTCCTGAGGCAATTGAATTAAGTGACTTGCCCCGGGTCACACATTTAGGAAGTATTATGTGTTGAGGTCAGATTTGAATTCAGGTCTTCCTAATTTCAAGGCTGATGCTCTCTCCACTGCACCACCTAGCTATTCCCAAAGGTAGCAATTTTTAAATAGTATTTTTTTCCAAATATATGCAAAGATAGTTTTCAACATTCACCTTTGCAAAACCTTGTATTCCAAATTTTTCTCTTTCTCCCATTCTCCTCCCTTTCTTAGATAGCAAGCAATCCAATATAGGTTAAACATGTAAAATTCTTCTAATATTCTTCTTTCCATATTTGTCATGCTGTGCAAAAAAAACAACAACAAAAAAACCAGATGAAAATGGGAGGAAAAAGCACTAGAAGAAAAAAAAACCACAACAAAAGGTGAAAATACTATACTTTGATCCATATTCACTCTTTATAGTTCTCTCTCTGAATGAAGATGGTATTTTCTATCACATATCTATTGGAATTGAAAGGCAGCAATTTTAAAAACATAGTCTACTGTTGCATCATTTTGCTTATAAACATACGATTATGGACCTAAAGATAGAAGGGACATGCAGCACTCTCATTTTACAGATAAAAAACTGAAGTCCAGTGAGGTTAAATCATTCAGAGATGTCAGAAATGGACTTTATATGAAGCCAGATAATTTGATTCCAGAGTCAAGACTCTTTCTGCTCTGCCATGCTGCCTCTCTCATGTTCTAACACCTAGGAAAAAGTAGGAATAAGTAACATGAGCTCAAACTCTGTATTATTTGTTCTTATTTGATTGTTCTAGTCGTATCTGAGTTTTCATAACCCCATTGATGTTTTCTTTAGATACTGCAGTGGTTTGTCATTTCCCTCTCCAGCTCATTTTACAGAGGAGTAATTGGAGTCAAACACTATTTAGCAACTTTCCCAGGATCACATGGCTAGTACATGTCTAAGGCCAAATTTGAACTCTGGAAGATGAATCTTCCTGATTGTCATTCTATCACTTAGCTATCTAGCCATCTCTATTAACCAAATAAGAAAGCCAAAATCACCATACTGCAAACATTTTTGCAATGAAGTTTTTGTAACTGAAAACTATTCTACAGGCTACAATAGAAATCAGGTTACACAAAAAGCTTTTCTGGTTCTGATCCTCTGAGAGTCACTCTTTATAATGAAAATATCTAATTATATGCTCTCTTTACATGAGGTAAAAGGAGGTGAGTGAAAGGTTAGAGTACTTTTTGATTCTGCCATCAAGCAGTAATTTTTATTTTATTTTTTTATTTTTTTAATTTTAATTTTTTTTTTTTTTTGCTTTTTGCTGAGGCAATTGGGGTTAAGTGACTTGCCCAGAGTCACACAGCTAGGGAAAGTTAAGTGTCTGAGACCAGATTTGAACTCAGGTCTTCCTGACTTCAGGGCTGGTGCTCTAACCACTGCGCCACCTAGCTGCCCCCATCAAGCAGTAATTTTAATCAAAGATTTGAATAAAGACATAGCAAAAACAATGTTGGATGATAGAAGTGGTATAAAAACAATGGTAGGATGCTTTTTTAAAAAAAAGATAAAATTTGATAGACATAAATCTAAAGTCCCTCATTTTGTTAAAAAGATAGAAAGATAAAAACAGGAGAGAGAAAAGAAAGGGGGAAGGAGAGAAGATGGGAAGGAGGGAAGGAAGGGAGGAAACTTAAAACATATGTAATTTGATAAGGGGTGTCTAAATAGCAGTAGTTCACAGACAGGGAAGGAGGGAAGGAAGGGAGGGAAGGGAAGAAAGAGAGAGAAGGGAGGGAAGGGACAGAAAGGAGGGAAGGGAGAGAAAGAAAGAAGGAAATTTAAAACATATATAATCTGATATGAGGTGTCTAAATAGCAGTAGTTCATAGAGATGTGGATTTCATCCGTGTACTGCAAGCTTGTTGGCTATAAAGTGAATGTGATCTTAAGCTGTTTTCAGAGAAGCCATAAAAAGTCCCTAGAACAAAAGAGGCAGAGTTTGCTGTCCTCTGTCCCGATCCAACCATATTTGGAATATTGTTTTCAGTTTTGGGTGCCACATCTCAAGAAAGATATGAAAAAATTAAAATGAGTTTAAAAGAAGGCTTTTAGAATATTGAGGGAATTCTACATCATGCCATACAATTAACAGGCATGCTCAAGCATGAATTCTCCCTGGTGTTCATTTGGGAAACGATAGCAGAGATCTTGAGTAGATACCCCCCCACACACACACACCACCACATACACACACATCCCAAAGGAAGGCACAGAGATATATACAGCAAAATTCACAAATGCAGATTCCAAATTCCACAAAGACGTGAAGGAGATTTGTGCATATATGCAGCATTTATAAGGAACCTTGTGTGTTTACAGGGTTTCTCCAGACAAAGACACAAAAAGAGAAAAAGAGAGAGCCCTTGTGGGAGTGAAAAGAACAAGATTCAGACATCTATTGAAAAAAGCTTGGAGAAGAGACAAGATAGCCCAGCTTTACTCAGGCTTGGGCAATGACCCATAGTATGTACTATGTGCAAGATCCCAGAATGGAAAAATAATATAAGAGGGAACGTCTCTGACTTGTTCTTAAACCAGTATAGTCACATGAGCCAAATAAGTAGAGAGGTAGATTATATAAAATAGAGACAAATATTTTTAAGAAAAATATGTGGGAGGATTTTCCTTACTCCAAAAAGATTCAAATATAAGCCCATTCTGAAGTTTTGATGGACAAAATACAAAAGTTGTCTTACATCTGATATATTGTTAGCCTTAATTTTTGCATGGGAACTAATGGTTTTTAAATGATACAAGGCATAATCTCATGTATTTACTATCCTCACTTTATAGATCAGAAAATGGGAATCAGAGAGATTAAATAACTCTCACTCATTCATAATTCTACTGATCATTTGATATGGACTCAAACTCAAATCTCTGATCTAAAGAAGCTGCTGTCATATCACAAATTATGACTTTGGGAAACATGATACAATGAGATTATTACTAAATGGATTCCAAAGTGAACTCAATTAATTTTATCGGGGTCATTACCAAAATGACACATGCTCTTCACAATTCTATTGATCATTTGAAGGAATTGGGGATTTTAACTTAGAGAAAGGAAAATTTAAGGGAACATGATAGTTATCTTCAAGTATTTGAAAAGCTGTCATGTGGAAAAAGGATTAGAATTATTTTCTTTAATCCTGAGGACAGAACTTGTAGCAATGGGTTGAAACTGACTTGAAGCATCTAGAAGTGCAATGGGCTGCTTAATCGAATAGAGAGTTCTTCATTGGAGTTCTTCTAGAAGCTGGGTAGTACAAGTGATGTTGGAGTTAGGATTCTTGTTCAGTTTAAGATGGGACTAGGTGATTTCTGGAACATCTTCTAGCTCTGAGATTCTATGATTCTATCACTTAAATTATTCGATAATTTCTCCCACTTCCTTACCTGACATTCTCACCTACGTATAAGGGAGCATGTGTTTACCATATATTAAATTGACACCTACTAGAAAAGGACCACCTAACATCCAAAGTTGCCTAACAGAACAATCTAAACCACAAAAGATTCAAGAGTTTAGAAAGTGAAGAAATACATTTGGATGTTTATGTGACTCTTTCCTCAATTGTGTTCAAATCCCTTTTTTGATAATTTGCTCATAGAGGTTAGATGTCAGTTCTGTTTTATTTTTTACTGCCTAAAAGCATACTACCTGTAGCAAAATAAGGTTTCACTACAAAGTAGGAAAGTCTCCCTTAGACCTCTGTCAAGGAAAGCACTATGAAAAAAGACCCAGACCCTCAGGACTGGTTTCTGGCAAATGACAAGCATATTATCTCAGGAAGGTTTAATTACAGGGGAATGCTTGAACATTCTGTAACCATCAAACAGATTGTTAAATTTTTGATGTGAGCATTTATAATAACTTAGCAACTATAAAATGGTATAAATCAAGGCCTGATTATAATTGCGTTGGTTTCTATACTTAAGAAAGTGATGGAGAAAACAAACCTAAAGGTATGTGATAGGTACATATTTTCCTCAGAAGCCAATTGTTAAACATTTACTAGAGCATCCCTGCTAGTTGTTCTTCATTAAAGGATCCCCTCCACTGTGCCTGCATACTAGGTCAGAAAACGCACATATTTAAAGGAAACTGTACTGTCTGCAATGATGATCTGGACCCCATTTAACAGTGTGAAATCAATATTTAATTTTTTAAAATTAAATTAAAATTTTTTCTAATAGTACTTAATTTTTCCAAAAAACATGTAAAGATATTTTTCAACATTAATTTTTGTAAGACTGTGTTCTAATTTTTTTTCCTTTCCTCTCTTCCTTCCCTCCCCCCCCCAGCAAGCAATCTGATACAGGTCATATATATATATATATATATATATATATATATACCATCCTTTTAAACATATTTCCATATTTGTCATGCTGTGAAAGAAAAATCAGACCAAAAGGGGAAAAAAAACATAGAAAATAAACAAAAAAGTGAAAATACTATGCTTTGATCCACATTCATTCTTCATAGTTATCTCTCCAGAGTGATTAGCATGAAATCAGTATTTTTATATGTTTATATATATATATGATATATATATATATATATGTGCCCATGGAAATAGTTGCAACAAGTCATAGATATTTTTACAAATTGTTAATCTAGATAGTATCAATATTTTGGTTGTGCATAGAAAAAAATTTCAATCAATGCAAATACCAAATATTACTAGTAACTAAATTATTTATTCTTAAAGAATTCAATAAAATTGATTTTAATTGTTCATGACTATTAAAAGAAATTGTTCAGAGAACCTCTATTTTGTCTCAAGTAACGAATTCCATATTTAATAAGTGAGGTTTTTACTAATGGGATAGATATAATAGGCCTTTGAGTCTACATTAAACTTTTTCACATGAACCAGGAGTAGCAGAGAAAAAAAAAAAAAACTGCTTCCAGAAGATTACTCAGCATATTTGCACAGAAATCCAAGTGGTTCCATTGGTTTGTCACATTCAGATAAAAGATGAGATATATTTCCCTCTCCCTCCACTTTTCCCCTGAAAAAATTGAAGCTTAATATGAGCCTGAAAGGCCATTTCTGAGCCAGAACAGGGTTTCAACAGGTCAAAACCATTATCTTAAAAGCAATTGAGGGGGATAAGTGGGAGAGTGGTGGTGGAAATTACTTTAGCCAACCAAAGAGGTGACTTAATTATGCATGGCTGAAAAGCTGCAAAGAATTATTTAGTGTTGTATTCACAAGCTGTGTCCTTGACTATGAAACCAGGATCTGGCCTAGTTATGGTGTTTGAGTATATTGGGAAGACCCATCTTGTCACACCCTTTATCCATTCCCTTTTACAAGCACACAGAAGATTATAAATTTTATTTGAAAATTTTTCCTATGGGGAAAAAAAAGAATTGATTCTTCATTGACCTTCATAATATCTCTGGAGGTAGGTACCGCTATCAGTATTTAATAGATAATAAAACTGAGGTTCAAATAATAACTTAAAATGGCATAGCATTTAAAAGTTTAACCAAGAGCTTTACATATACTATCTCATTTAAGTCTCCACAACTCTGTGAGATAGACACTGAAAGTATTATGATCTGTACAGAAGAAGAAACCTAGACCTACAACTCCATGTTCATAAGGTTAGTAAATGTCAGAGGGAGGATTTAATCACAAATTTTCCTGAACCCATGTCCTTCACTCTATATACTGCATTAAAAAGCTAATAAGGGGTGGAGTTGGGAGTAGAACTCCAAATTTCATATTTCCTATTCCTTCACATCCCCTACTTTTTGTAGTAAGCTTAGTGTGGAAATCCCAAGTTTGGCTAGCATATGTGCTTAACTTCAAGCAATGTTCCTGCTTCTCTGCCCCAAGTTCAGATTGCCTCTGAAATGATTCCTATTTTAAAGGAAATGTCCAAGAAAGATAACATCTGAGAAGGGGGAGAGGAGGAGCACAGTTTGTATTTCCTTACCTATTGAATATCACTCTCTTGATCATTCGGCAATTGAACTCTGGAGAGAAGAACAGAGTGGTCCACAAGACAAAGAAATAATGTGCTTTAGAAGCCACACTCAAATGCAGAAAACTTATTTATAGCACTAAAATATTATTATGTATAAGGCAGTCTTCACTTGCATCTATGGGGAAGTTGTGAAAATAATTGATAGACAGATACCATTGTTATATAGATTATTTCTTTTCTCCCTTATCTTTTGTAACCTTTGTTACCAATGGTTCTTTGAGCAAGTGAAGTACTAGGGATTTATTAGGAAACAAGAATTTTTTTTTTTTTTTAAAAGCATAGAACCTGGGGCAGCTAGGTGGCGCAGTGGATAGAGCACCAGCCCTGAAGTCAGGAGGACCTGAGTTCAAATCTGATCTCAGACACGTAACAGCTGTGTGACCCTGGGCAAGTCACTTAACCCTAATTGCCTCAGCAAAAAAAGAAAAAAAAAAAGCATAGAACCTTTGATCTTTGATTACATTGCTATTGGCAACTCCCAGATGAGGTAACTTCCTCTACAAACATGTCAATATCTTCTCCAAAACTTATATCTTAGTGAGTTTTCCATTACAGTTATAGGTTAAGCTTCTTGTCTCAGGAAACATAACTAGGATATGTGTCAGAAACAGGATTTGAAACCAGGTCTTCTTGACTCCAACATGTTCTCTCTGCCCTGTTTCTATGCTATCTCCAAGGACATCAATAAAAATAAGATTTTTTAAAAAGAAAGAAAAATCAATTACAGGAAAACACATGGAATCTCTTTTCACGTTGAATTCAAGACCAGACCGTGGTTAACATTCCTGGAACTTGAAGTTATTCATCTCACAAAGCCAAATTACCTTTACTTTTTGTCACCCTTAGGATGAAACATGACAGCTGTTGATCTCCTTGAGTGTTTTTAGTACTTTGAAAGCAATGATCTGTGGAGTGTGATACTCAATGAAGTAAAAAAGACAGGCATTTTAGAAAGACAGATAGTGGATGTTACTGGAAAGAGGATATCCTCATTGCTGGCACCCTCAGGTGGCTCATTAGTAATATTATTCAGCTGCTTCCCCTAAGTCAAGGGAGAAAAAATGTTTAGAGATGAAAAGTGGTAGTAGGATTAGGGGTGAGAAGGAAAGTTAATTTAAAAAAAATAGTTTCTCTTAAAAGATGATTTTAAGTGAAACTTTCTGAAGTATATTTACTTCAACAGCTTATAAACATGAAGAATTTATGGTTTGCTTTCATGTCCTTTTAAAAGTCATTCACCATTAAAGTAGATCCAGTGTGATTAAAACCAGCCATGGGGAAGGCATTAAAAACAGGTTTGAAATTTTTATAGGCTCATCAAACAAAGTGTTTCTCACTTCCTCCTCTTCCAAGCCCTCAGTATTAAACATTTCAAAGAATTAATATGTATATAGCAACATGGTTTCATTTTCTGGGTTAGCAGAGCTTCACCATTTCTCAAGAGTTTTACCACCTTCAAAATTTGTAATTAGAAATCTGTTTCAATAATTTTTACCTTTCCACCTCTTATTCCCACTAAACTTCTCTTCAGCTTTCTCATGACCCTTCATTTTCTTGTCCCACCCCTATTTTCTCTGTCCATGATCCCTATTGTGGGATGCCTCCATATCGAACCTTAAGCCTATGGTTAACCAATTAAATGGTTTAGTACATGCATTATCTTCTGATTCTCCACCAATCCCACTTTGTGAATCATCCATCTTGAGGTACTTCTACCATATAATTTTTCTGGCCTATTTAATTTATCGCTATTTAATACTGTTGAGGGAAATCTCTATCTGTACTGTCTTTATCTACTAACACTCCATTACAGCACCTCAACTAAGTTCATAAATATTTGTTCAGTCAATAAACATTTATTTAGTGCCTATAATGTGGCAGACTGTATTAGGGATATAAAGAAAAATAAAAATAGTCCCTGCCCTCAAGGAGAATATATTCTAATAGTGGAGATAATGGGTAGATAACTATACACATAATATTTGTATTCTGTAAATGGAAGGTGAGCTTAAAGGAAGCATAAACAGGTGGGAGAATTGGAAAAGGTTAGGTATTCAATGAAATTGGGAAAACTAAAAGGGAGAGTATTTGTGTGTGAAGGACGGGTAGTTCAAAGATAGAGATATGGGAAATAAAGAATCATATACATATGAAGAGGGAAACTGGAGAATCGTATGCAAAGAATATCAAAGAGGTTGGTGAAGCTGGATGTTAATGTGTGTGGAAGAGAATTAAGTAGAAAAAGACTGGAAATATAGAAAGAATCAGATTATAAAATTTTAAAAATAATTAAACAAGAATTATATGATTTGTTTTCCCTAAAGGTAATAGAGTTTTATATATATATATTTAAATTTTGTTCACCTAGTTCCTGGATTTGTTTTGGCATGTGTACTCCCAGGTATTTTATATCATTTATTTTAAGTGGGGTACTTTTTACTATTCTTCTTGCATGCTGTATGTGTATGGGTATGAGAGAGAAATATAAGAATGCTGATGATTTATGCAGATAATTGATATCCTGCTACTTTGCTAAAATTATTGTGTTTAAAATACCTTTTTAATTGAGCCTTTGGAACTTTCCAAGTATATCATCAAACCATCTGCAAAAAAGATAGCTTTTATTACTTCATTTCCTATTCTGATTCCTTCTATTTCTCTTCCTTCTCTTATTGGTATTACTGGGATTTCCAATACAATATTGAAAAATATTGATGACCACCTGCATCTTAAGAATTGATAAATATAAGTATTTATAGAATTTTTTTATATTCACACATTTTTGTGTCTAATGGTAGCTATCTCTAGGGTGAGGTGGAGGGAAGAAAAAAGAAGAAAAAAATTTACATGATAATTTTATTATGTATTTAAAAGGAATAGCAAGTTGTACATAATAGAGTTACAGTTTCATGTGCAATTATCTATTTTTTCCTCTTCTACTATATTATGGAAATGTTTGTTTTATTTCTTAAATTCAAAATAAAAGAAAAAAAAGAATAATCCAGATGAGAAGTGATGACACTCTGAAGTAATGATATTGCAATGTGAGTTGAAAGAAAATATATTTGAGAGATGTTTCAAAGATAAAACAACAATATTCAATAATCCACTGGACATGTGGGTAAATGGAATTGAGGAGTAGAAGCTAACAGTTAGCTGATTGTGACTGAAAAGATTTTGGTGTCCTCAACAGGAACAAAGAGGTTCAGAAAAGGGGAACATTTTGGGGAAAAGATAATAAATTCTGTTTTGAACATGTTATTGTAAGATGCCAATGAGATTTAATTCCAGATGTTCAAAGAGCAGTTTATAATGTGGGACTGGAGTTTAGGAGAGAAGTAGAGAGATAGGTATATAGGTAGGAAAAGAGATAGAGATACATACATATATACATACATATATAGCTACATATGCTGGGAGTTGTCTTATAGAGATGATAATTGAATACACCAGAGCAGGGAAAACAGCATAGAGTAAAAAGATAAAAATCCTAAGATAACACCTTAGAGACACCCATATTAGTTGGCATAACATGGATGAAGGACCAGCAAAGCCAACTGAAATGGAGTGATCAGACAAATAGAAGCCTAAGAAAGAACAGTGTCATGGAAAATACAAGGAGGAAAGAGTGTCCAGCAGGAAGAAGTGAATGACAATGTCAAATACTACAGAGATATTAAAAAAGATGAAGACTGAGAAAAGGCCATTAGATTTGGCTATTAAGAGATCATTGGTAACTTTGGGGGAAAACAGTTTAAGGTGAATGATGAGTCAAGAAGTCGGGTTACCCAGGGTTTAAAAGGGAATGAGCAAAGAAGTTGAGACCATGAGTGTAAATGCTTTCTCAAAAGTTTATCCATGAAAGGGAGAGGATGATATATGAAAGCTAATGTGAGTAGGATTAGTTGAGGTTTTATTTATTTGTTTGTTTTTGAGGATGGGAAGGCTTGGATGTGTTTGTAGCCTGCAAGAAGGGAAGAATCTGGTAGGTTACCAATGATTGAAAAATAACTAAGAATAGGGATGATCATGAGAATAATCTACTGGAGAAGATGGGAAAGAATGGGATCAAAAGTGCTTGTAGAAAAATTGTCCTTGGCAAGGAGAAGGGTCATCTCTCCATAACAACAAGGAATGAAAGAGTAGTATGTCTGAATAAAGTGAAATAATGATGAAGAGAGAAGAGGGAACTCATTGTGAACACCTTCAATTAATTGTTTTAGAGAAGTTTGAAGTGAGATCTTCATAAAAAAGTTGGCAGTAGACAATACAGAGTAAAGCTCACTCATTTTCTTTAGCCTTTATTCTAATTCTCTTCTCCTTTTACATCACACTAATCCCATGAGTAACTCCACATTTATATCAATCTCATATGTAATTTAGAAAATTGAAGCCATTTGATGTGACTTCCCTTAGCTTCTCTCTAGTCATTGCATCATCACCTATAACAAGTACCCAATTAATACTAATAAAAAATCCCCCTGAAGAGTCACTTTGTATATTTCTGTTGGGTCTGAAATAAAATATTTTACATAATGAAACTTAGATTATAATATGTGTATGTGTATATGTAATTTACATAATTATGAACTCAGAAATTATAAATAATTATGAAATTAGAGCAGTGCAAATTCTAATACATGTGACCACTTCAGGAGATTCTTTACTCTCTCTTATTAAGACAAATGTAGTCACTTTTCTTTCCCAATGGTCACAGAAGAAGCCATATCCTTACTTATCCCTATTGCTAATTTCTATACCTTTATCTTCTTCCTTCTCATATTCTTCAGGGTATTGATCCCAACAGCTACCTCTGCATGAATTCAGTTAATTTTACTAGGCCATCTTTCTCAATCCCTTCTCTGTAAACTTCAAAAGAAGTTGTCCATACTTGATGTCTCTGCTCCCTTCTTATACCCACTTTCTTTACAAATCGTTACACCTGTGTTTCTGTTCTCATCACTCCAGAAAAACTGCTGTCTCTAAGGTAGCCATGACCTCCTTAAAAACAAATGTAGTCTTTTTTGATTTTCATCCTCCTTGACGTCTGTAGCTTTTGACGTTACATAATGGCCCAATGGAAGGAATATGGGCTCTAGAGTTAGGAGTCGGGTTTGAATCCTGATTCTGATATTTATATAATCTTCTGAGTCTCAATTTATCTTTAAAATAAACTATTTTATAATATAATAGGCTTAAAGTTGGAAAGTACCCTATAAGTCACTGAACCCAACTCCTCAGTTTTACAGATAAGAAAACTGAGGCACTGAAAAGTTAAGTGATATTTCTAAAGTCATATAGCTAGTAAGTTTTTGAGACTGGATTTGAGCTTGGATTTTCCTGACTCCAAGCCCAGAACTTGATAGAGTGATAAAACTAAATGATTTCTAAAATCACTTTTAGCACTAATTCCTATACTCCAGTTTATCATGGCTCTATACAAATAGAGCTGAAATGCAAATGTACAAAGCAGAAGACTGAAAAAGAAGTTTTTTCTCCCATAACCATAGCTAGCTTTATGATTTTAAGCAATTCACATGCACTAGGGCAAAAGGCCTCCTATTCAATTCCAAAAAGCAGCCTTCACTAAGTTCCCCAGGCTTCCACTAAAATCAGTGGCAGGTAATTACATAGAACTCCTTGGAGAAAGAGACAACTGTAGTACAAGGTTTTGCCATATCCCATGAGAGGGAAGCATCAAGGGATATTGGAAATAGTACCATATTTGAAATTAAAAGGAAGAAAGCAAGGAAACCAGCATTTATTTAGCACCTACTGTGTGCCAGGTACTTTAAAATATCATTTCATTTGATCTTCATCGCATAATTCCCCTAGGAATTAGGGGCTATTATCTCTATTTTACAGTTGAGAGAACTAAGGCAGACAAAGATTAAGTGACTTGCTCAGAATCACACAGCAGATAAGTATCTGAGGCTGGATTTGTGACTCCAGACTCAGCACCTGACACCCTCTGTCACTTTGCTATTAGTGAGTAGACCTTCATTGTCAGCTCTGCTCTTTTAGCAGCTGTGAGAACCAAAGTCAATCAGATCTACTTTGGGTCTCGGTATTCTCTTCTGTAAAATGAAAAAAAATTATCTATGTGACCTTTCATCTCTTGGAACACTGAAATCCTATGAACAATATATTTTTGCATGTTTGTATGTGTCATTAAAGGAGAAACAATCAAGAGCAGGTCTTATTTCTCACCTCCCATAGCACCCAGAACACAAAGATCTTCAGTAACTGAAATTACTGAGTACCTTAGTCACTAGTAATTTACTTACCTTGCTCACCACAAATGGCAGAAACAGGAATATATTCTTGAATGGAATATAAACTGTTGTTTCAAGCCATTTGCTTGAAGACAAGGAAATGACCGTGTTCATTATTTCAATATGCATAAAGATTTCAAATGATTGTCAGATACTACTGTTAGGTGCCTAATACCAGATGCATTTTTAAGCTATTTCCCTATTAAATTCTTTAGTATCAGTACTCCCCTACTTACAAATATTAAATTAAAAAAAGCCTATATGTAAATTGTCAGCATTACCCTCTTCTTCCCTACTTGCTATGGAACAGTTATGCTACTGAAACTTGAAAGACCAGGAAATGCACATTAGAAGATATTTTTCTTTTTTTGACCAAATCCTCAAGGACTACAATTTTCTAGCTGTGGCAAGTTTCATTTAACACAAAATTGAGATTAAAAAAATCCATGTTTAAAGGAAATGTTCACAGGGAACAAATTAGATGCTACATTACTTGTGATCAACATAAGGAATTGTCTGATTCAAGATCTCTTTGCCCCCACTTCCTTTATTCTCCTTCAAGAACATAGTACTTGTGTCCCCCTGTTGTTTTCCCCATCATTTTTCATCTATCAGATAATCTTTCTCATACATAAATACACATCTTTTTTCTTCTTCACAATCTTCTCCAACACCCACCTATTTTTTGTCAGAATTTCATGGTCATAAGAACTGATGGATAAAATCTCTTTAGTGATGGAGAGATAAGTCCATGCATGGAGCATGAGCCATTCAATCCTGAAACCAAATATGCAAGGCATGAAATCACCTCCTAGATCCCTTTTCTGGAAATATTTTGCATCCTGCTTCATAAGCAGTTCAGGATTCAAACATTATCCATATAAGACCTCTAGGGAAATATAGATGTATTATACAACCTCTTCCCACTCTTCAGCCCTTGCCAACAGAGATACAATAACTAGGGCCACACAAAGCAATACAAGTGGGGAAACCTATACTCTATCAGAGCCAAGCTTCTTTTCAGATATTTTTCAGATTCTTACCTATAGACCACTTTTTCCTTCTCTCAAATACGCATTATAATTTGGACAAGGCCTGAGACAGCTTGACCGATATAAAATCACCATTCAGGCCATGAAAATGTGTCTTAAATATATACTCCAGGTTCCGTTGTGACCTTGAACATAGTATTTTACCTCTCCCAACCTCAGTTTCCCCATATTTAAAGTGAAAGGCTTTGGGCAACTAGATGGCACAGTAGATAGTGTTTTTGCCTTGAAGTCAAGAGGACCTGAATTCAAATCCAGCCTCAGACATTTAACACTTACTAGTTGTGTGACTCTGGGCAAGTCACATTGTCTCCCCCTCAAAAATAAAATAACATGAAGATATTAGACTAGATGAACTCTAAATTCTTGTCTATGTCTAAATCTACAATCCTATGGCATGAGTAGAATGCCATACATAACCAGACATGAATATCTTGGTATTCTTCATAATAGTCCACATCTATAATGTTTCTGGGGAATGGGGAATCTTTGCATTTAAAAATGCAAAAAAATTAAACATTTTTGAAAAAACATCTTCCTTCTTCAGGTCAGCATCTTTTCCCCACTGAAAGTAGATTCAGTCTCTGCATTTGCTAGTCTGAAAAAAAAACGCAATTTGTTTTCAAAATGTTTATCTGAACTGAAAGCAGACTGTGAAAAATCTAATTTGTCCTACAGACATTCAATATATTTATTTCTTTGAAAATGGACTTTTAAAATCTTGACTTTGTGTTAGCTAGAATTTACCATTTCTGTAAAACTGTATGTGGATAGTTGCTCAGGACTTGGTGAAAGAAGAAAAACATTTAATGCCCATTTTTTGTCAGTAAAGTTTCAAGATCTCTCTAAGTTATAAAATCACTGCATAGTAAGTATCCCAAGTGAATACCTGAAAAGAAGAGTGAGTCAAATTATATATTCATTCTACCTGATCAGTTCACTGAAATCATCACTGAAACAAAAAATCCTTCAGATTTCTCTTTCTACAATTTATTGTGTCTTGTAAGTAAATTATTTGGCCACTAGTCCTTATTATAATTAAAAATACTACCTTTCATGTATACAGATGAGACTTCTGATTTGGAAGTGTTGTTTTCCTTAGTCCATTGATACACATATGAGACAGTCAGAATTAAGGATTAAATTTGTGATTGAAGCAAGGTAAAACTAATTGGTCCACCCGAGGATCAAAATTCTTCAACCTTGGCTTATTAATTAGCACCGGGCTATAATGAATTAAGAGCTCATAAATAAGTGGGAGGAAAAAGTAAAGAGAGAGGCAGAGGAAACAAGAAAAGTCAAATGGACTGACAATTAAAATGAACAATTCTCTTCACTCATAGAAAAATTACTTATATATTCCTATAGCAACATTTCTCCTAGAATTTCTTGGAAAAAAATAACAACCCTCTCCAGTCACATTTGGGCTTTTGGATCTCCCTGCACAAGATCTACACAGCTCAGAAATTTTCATGTTGAATTTATTATATTTCTTTTTTTTTAAAAAGATTTATATAATAGAGATATGCAGATTCATGTACTTTCATTTTTGTTCTATAATATATATGGAAATGCCCATTTTATTTGATGAATGGAGATATATGATGTGTGGGTATATGTGTGTATATGTTTATATATACATATGTCTATAGTGCATTTACAAACACATATATTTTTATATACACGCACACACACATACACACACACACACAGAAGACTTGAAATCAGGGATAGTGACAGTTCAAAGGGAGATATGGACAAGCAGAGAAATATTGCTACTACCTTATTAAATTTAATAAATAGTAAAAGCAACATGCTGTATGTAATAGTTGTATCAATTCATATATAATTTCCACTTCCTAGTCTATTTTATATATGTAAATATTCATACTTCAGGATTTTCTAGTTCAAATTTTCTTTATAAAGACAGACTTACCTTTATAGCAATTAATGTTTAGAAAAATTATATATAGTGAGATTTTAACTTTTTTTTCAACTCCAAACTGGATAGTTAGAAGCCATTTGTATGTTAGAATTAGAATTTTGTTGCTGTTGTTCATTCTTTTTTTTTTTTTTTTTTTAACATTTTCATTGACTTTTAAATTTGTAATAGCTGGAGAGTTGACTGGCTGTTGTTCATTCTTGTCTGATTGTTTGTGACCAAATTTAGAGTTTTCTTAGCAAAGATACTGAAATGATTTGCCATTTTCATCTCCAGCTCATTTTACAAATGAGGAAACTGAAGTAAGCAGGGCTAAGTGACTTGCCCAGGGTCACAGAGCTATTAAGTGTCTGAGGTCAGATTTGAATTCAAGAAGGTGAGTTTTCTTGACTCCAGACTATCATTGTATCTACTGCAGCATCCAGCAGTTCATGATAGAAAGTGATTTATATATAATGGTAGTCATTTCAAAGGAGGCAGGGAGGGAAGAAAAATATACATAATATATATTTAACATATATACAATATAATTAAATATGCATAATAACCTTTATTACATATTTAAAAGGAATAGTAAGTGGTATATAATAGATTTGCAGTTTCATGTGCAATTATCTTTTTAATTATACTATGCCATGCAAATTCTTTTTATATTCCATAAATTAAAAACAAAATAAAAAAAGAAATTGGAATTAATCAAAAGAATGTAGAAGCCTTTTGTATGTTAGAAATTAGAAATAATCAAATTCCTAATAATTGAAAAATTGAAATTAAAAAAAAATCTATTGTTAGGAAAGCTTAAATGTTCTAGTTCTTTGATTTTTTCCATTTTTCCCCTCCAAGTTCATTTCATTTTTTTTTCTCATCTCTTCTGCCCCTTTCATTTTCTTCCTTTCTTAAATCTCAAGCTTTGTCCCTCTTAAGTTATTAGGTCGTGTGTGTGTGTGTGTGTGTGTGTGTGTGTGTGTGTGTGTGTGTGCTCTGTGCACTTTATTGTGCATCATTGTACTGACATTTGCTGGGACAATTACAGTCATGAAATGTGACACCTAGCCAGAAATCAATATAGTATACACAAGATTGCTATAACATTTGGAGTTCATGGCATTTCATCAGTTGGTACCAGCTCCTATAACCTTTTTGTTTTGTGATGCTGCCAGTGTACAGGACTTCTGAATCAAAATGAAAAGGGAGAAGTACAGGTGTATATAAATTTAAAAATCAATTTTGGAAGCAAAGTTGGTAAACATGTATGTGTATGGATTCCCACATATATATGCATATATGATAAAATACCCATATTTATGCACATACATAGATTGATACAAACAATTTTTTGTATTTGCTTAGTTGTGTATACACATACAAAGTTAATTTTAGTTTTGTCTTAATCAGACCTGTGATTTCACAGCTATAGGGAACCAATTCATAGAAAGGGACTTATTCTATCAAATGTATACCAAAACCTTTTTCTTTTCTTTTTTTTTTTTTTTTTTTTTTTTTTTTGCTTTTTGCTAAGGCAATTGGGGTTAAGTGACTTGCCCAGGGTCACACAGCTAGGGAATGTTAAGTGTCTGAGATCAGATTTGAACTCAGGTCCTCCTGACTTCAGGGCTGGTGCTCTATCCACTGCACCACCTAGCTGCCCCCCAAAACCTTTTCTGAAACATATAATCTTAGACAGTTGTCTAAGACATTGATGAGTTATTTATTCACAGTTTATATATATATTTGAGGAAACTGTAATGTCCTTGGCATAGGGCATTCCCAGTGAGTAAAGTCTCCAATTCTTTCAACAACTTCACACACACACACACACACACACACACACACACACACAGAAATTCATAGTGTAAATGCCTGTGTATGTACATATATACATACTGATCTTGAAGACTTTCATCATGCTTGTCATTCTTCTCTATATCACTGTTTCTAAAATTTTATGCTCAAAGTTGAAGAGAATATTCTACATGTGGTTTGGGACTATCAGTTCCCTCATTCAGGACACTATCCTTCCTTTAAACCAGCCAAAAATCACAGCAGCTTCTTTGGCATACATAACACATGGCTGAGCTTGCAATTCAATAAAACTCTGCACATAAGATACTGTCTAGCTACACCTCCTCATCTTGGACTTGTGGAATTGATTTTTTTTTAACTTTGAGATAGGACTTTGTCTTTCCCTGTAAAATTAAATCCTGTTCAATTTGGCCCAACATTACAGCCTATAGAGATCTTTTAGGATACTGATTCTGCCATCCAGACACTTTCGTTGCTGTCGCAACAAATTGTTTTTATCTGCCCATTCCCCTGGGGGAAGCCTTCATGTTTGGGGTAGACATGCCCCTTTACCAACAGGTTTGAAGCCTGTCAATTACCCTCCACATGATTAAGCCTGTCTGCTGAGACAGTTTTACCAAGGTATGGCTGCTATATGTGCTACATTTTCTTCAAGCCATAGATAAGAGTTGGGTGACCAGTTGGACACCAAAGGTAGATGAGCAGTTCTAAAAAGGTCTCAACAAACTCTCACACCAGAAGCACTAGTCTTTCCTGAACAACCCATACACTTCCTGCATAAAAGGGAAATTATTTTATTTTGTCTAAAAGAGGCATTATGTAATACAACTCCTGGGCACTGCTGCTATTTTTTTTTTATCTTGAGTCAGGCATTTCTACACTAGAGAGTTTAGTTTCTTCATGGTCATGATTTCCATAGGTCCTTCCGGCTGAAAGTCTAGAGATCTATAAAGAATCAGACAAGACTAAAAACAAAACTATGTACTAGGTACTGTACCAGTGACTGGGAATACAAAAACAAAACAAAACAAAACAAACAAAAAACTCAAATATTTCCTCCATTCAAGAAGTTCATATTCTATAGATGAAGGAACACACACAAATATATGTGGATATGAAATTATGGTTTATTCCTTAAAAGTTTATTAAGCAGATACAACCTCTGAAATTCATCTTGAGTTATCATGAAAAGCAAAGCATTTGAAATTCTCTTTACAAAATAGCTGAACTATGAAAGGAATTTGATCAATGATGGAAAAGAGAGACATGAAGAAAATTAAGAGAAGAATGTGGGAATAGGTCACAACCAGTAATTAGTATATTTCCCCTCCAAGTACATTATATTTACTTATCTTTGTACAATTCCTTCCAAGAGAATATATCCTCTTGGAAAGTAGGGATTGTTTCATTTTTTTTTTTAATTTGTATCCTAACTGAGCATCTGGCACTTAGGCCCTTAAAAAATGCTTATTAACTATTGAATAAGTGTGCCTTTGGGTGATTGAGTTATTTGGATTACCATTGTTACTAAAGTGGATTAATGGGTACTGGGAGAAACTTTAAGAAAAAGATCATAATGATATAAGGAAGATTGTGCTATCACAAATGCAGAAAGCTAAATCCTATCTTTCTGGTTCATGTATTTAAGTCCAGCACATCTCATTGGAAAAGTGTGCTTCCTTGTGTCATAAAATCCAGGAAATTGTAATCCATTTGTCTTGACTATTATTGAGACTAAAAATTCAGGCTCAGAAAACAGGATACCAAATTTGAAGATCATAAATTTATTTGCAGTTTGTAACTATTGTCTAGTTCCAAACTGATTTTATTAGTTCCTTAATATCTTGACAGTGTTTATGAATTGGTCCTCTTAGGCTATTTCCAGGCCATGATGTCTTCTTTAAACAGAAAAAAGAAGAGTCTAGAATTAATAGAAGGAAAAATCATCAGCTTTTTGTCTTAATGTATTCACATTCAAATAATCTAACCATATAATCCAAAATCTCATTCCCTCTCTAGTTTTGTTCCCTTGTATCACAATGAATCAGCAAGCACTTTTTAAGCATTTACTTCTTTCCAGAATCTGTGTAAGGTACTAGGGAACCACATATCTTCTTGACACTAAATTGCCCATATTTTCCTACTAAGCTCCAGTTAAATCTCTGATTCTAAATTGCAGAATAGTTGTAGATATTCATTGGTAGAAGGAGTTTCATGAGGAACTCTTATACCAGTGGAATAACAGATCCAATCTAATACACACACACACACACACACACACACACACACACACACACACACACAGTTGATGAATTCTGGCATTTAAAGCCCTTGACATTATGACTTTAGTTTATCTTGCTAGGTAATTACATATGACTTTCCCCTCCTATATTCTGAGCTCCAGCCAAGTCCACTGACTATTTCCTGTACTTGACATTCTACCTCCCACCTACATTTCTTTGCATTGGCTGGAGTTTCCTATGATTGGAATGCTCTCTAGCCTTAGCCTCTGCATCTCTACTTTGTGTAATTCCTGGATCTCTTCAAGGTTTATTTCAAATGCCAATTCCTTCAGGAGGCTTTTCTTGATTCCCTCAGTAATTAGTAATTAATAATTAGTGATGTTTGTATTTACATCTTGTATTCTACCTGGTGGTAGAACCTCTGGTGGCTGAGTTACCTCAGCTATAAAATGAGGGAGTTGGATTCCTAAGGCTCCTACCAGTTCTATAGATTCTCTGACTTGTTCTGGGTCCTATAGTCCATAAATTATCAGAGAAGACACTTGAAAACAGATTATCCTGCTTTTGAGGTGAATCTTTCATCCATTGTGATGATGCCTCTCAAATATATACATGTTTACAAGTACATTTATGTGTATGAAAATCTACTCTGCAACATTGACACATGATACAACATTGCATTAAGAAGCAACTTCTCTAATGGAAAGATTTATTTAAAACAGTTTTAGGACTGTGGCAATACGGGGAATTAACTCAGATGAGAAAAGAATACCTCAGATACTTATATAAATATAAAATAAACTTGATCATAGAAGCTTACAAACTAAAACCCAGGAAATCTGTACTTGAATGCTAGATTTGGAATCAGCAAGACTGAATTAGGATTTTAGCTCTCCTACTTGCTGCATAGACAAATCATTTAATTCTTATGAGCTTGTTTCCTTGTCTGAAAATAAAAACAGGGCTTTGAACTATGTAACCTCTCAAGTTCTTTCTACCCTCAAATCTATTTTTTCATGATTCCTACTTTGGTTCAATCTTCAGCTGAATCATGTTAGTATGTTTTATTCAGTTTCTATAACTATATGGGGGAGAGATTCCACAACTCTACATTTATGGAAGGGTATTTTCCCTAGGTATTTTCCATTATTTATTACAGTGGAAAGTCCAGTTTCAGTTTTGTGTTTTCTCTTTTTCATTCTCCTTCCTGCTTGACTCCAGCAGTCTGAAATTTCTTGACCAACAAAGGAAAAAGATTGCTGTTAAAGTAACCACTATCTTTCTGGAACACAGAGGGGAACAAAGCTGATAGATTGAGATCTGCAGATTATCTAATCTAACTGCATTAGTTTATAGATGAGAAAATTTATTCCCACAAAAGGCAAGTGATTTGCTCTGATTCAAACTTTTGCCCTTTCTGTCTGTCTCCTAATCTGATTGCTTTTCTTCTATGTTAACTAGAGCACCACTCAGAGATTCCTGACATTTTATAACACGTGTGTTTTTTCTCCCTATGATCATCAGAGTTATGTAAATTCACTTTGTAGCTGTGAATAAAATATTTAGAAGCCAATTGCAAAAATAGAGTGGCAGGTGGAAGTTTGCATCACTATTGTTAGCTTTGCTATATACAAAAGGCAACATGCTATCTCACATATTTTATTGAGTATTTGTCACCTTCCTTACTGTTATGCTATTTCCTAGATCTGGTCTCCATTACTGAGACTCTGTTAGGAGCTTAATACTGTACTAGGTGTCATGAAATACTAAAGAGGTAAAAAAGACATGGCTTGTGCGCCCAAGGATCACAATATCATAAATTTAGAACTAAAGGAGAATTTCAAGGTCTTTTAGTCCAACTCTCTTATTTTATAGATAAGGAACTGAGACCAAGACAGATTAATGGACTTGAACGAGGTCATATAGGGCAGAACTGTGATCTGAATTCAAGTTTTCTGATTCCAAATTCATATCACAGTATCAGATTGTGAGAAACTAGGTAATACAGATACAGACATATATAATAAGAGCTATAGTGATTCAGAGACAAAAAAGATCATGGGCAGCCATGGCTCAAAAAAGGACTCATGGAGAAGATGGAAGTTGAGTGTATCCTGAAGGTTATTAAGATTTGCAAGGGCAGTGAAAAGAGGGGAAAGGGCATTCCAAGCAAGAGGAACAAGATGAACAAAATCTTGGAGTTAGGAATGGGCATGAAATATTTATGGGATAATGAGGAGACTGGTTTGACTGAAGTAAAACATTTATATCATAGAGTCATGGTTGGTAAATAGATCTAGTGGAGACCCGTGAAGGGCATTGGAAAACAGATGTAAGAGTGGGGAGGACTAAAGATTTTATTTTGTAGGCAAAAGGGAAACTGGAAGTTTGGAGAAGAGAAGTGATATAATAAAGTGGATTATTTTAGAAAGATGTGTTTCTTGATGACATGTAGGAAGGAATTGCACCAGTTTAAGGGAAATTATTTCTAATTTTTAAGTGTGATCATCTACATCTCAGAAATCAGCAAACACTACAAATCAGATCTTTATCAATTGTTTTATTGATTGTCTAGACTTAAGAGTGATGGAGAAAATGTTAATAATGGAGATTAAAATACATTGTACATACATTTGGAGGAGAGGGATAGACGCAGTTATTAAACATTTCTCAGCACATCAGTGCACAGATAGTTATTTCCCTTCTCTAGACCTCAATTTATTTCTTTTTTAAAATTTGAAACTTAAATAGAAAATAGAAAAAGAAATAAAAACACTGCCATGTGTGCAGAACAACAAAAGAGAAGATTCAAATTATGTAACAATAAATTTCCATTTCAAGAAAATGTATATGGCAATAACAAGACTATATAATGATCAATTCTGACAGACATGGCTGAAATGTTTCAAACCAGTTCCATTTGTTCAGTGAAGAAAACCATGTATATCCAGAGAGGGGGATATAAAATGTGGACCACAACATAACATTTTCATATTCTCTATTGATGTTTGCTTGCATTATGTTTCCCTTTTCAGATTTTTTTTCTTGTAGATATGACTTTTCTTGCACAGCAAGATAACTGTAAAAATATGTATACATATATTTGATTTGTCAAGTATTTTAACATAATTAACATGTAGTAGATTTCCTGCCATCTAAAGGAGGGGTGGGGACTGGGGGGGGGATTTGTAATGGAAAGCTTTGCAAGGGTTAATGTTGAAAAATTATCCATGCATATGTTTTGCAAATTAAAAGCTTTAATAAAAAAAGAAAATGTGTATAATAGAAAAACATGTATTCATAACTTTACAGCTTTGCTTTCTTGTAGATTTTTTGTTCTTTGCTGTGTACTTTTTACTTTATTCTTTCTTTTTCCCTTTTCCCCCTTTCTCCTCTCACCCCCCTCCTCCACTGCACCTTCCCATGTAGACAACACTTAAGCATGGATATATTTATGTTCATATATAAATTTATTTCTTAACAATACTTAATAGCCACTATAGAAGCTAGGCAGCTTGGTGGCACAGTGGATAGAGTGCCAGAAGTCGGGAAGACTCAGTTTTGTTGAATTCAAATCCAACCTCAGATATTTATTAGCTGTGTGACTCTGGGCAAATCACTTTAACTTAGTTTTCTTGTCAGTAAAATGAACTGAAGAAAAAAATGTCAAACCACTCCAATATCTTTGCCAAGAAAATTCCACATGGGGTCACAAAGAGTCAGACATGACTGAACAACAACAATATATTACATGATTTTTTTTCTTTTTTGCTTTTTTGCTAAGGCAATTGAGGTTAAGTGACTTGCCCAGGGTCACACAGCTAGGGAATGTTAAGTGTCTGAGACCATATTACATGATAATTTAATTGTTTATAATGCATTATATATGTATATATATTTATAGATATATAGATATAGATACAGATATATTTTATGGTATGCTAGACAATTCAGACATAAATCATGAGTTCCATTGTGATAGTCACAAAGGACTGAAATATGAAGGTGGAAGTGAGACCAGAAAGGAAAAGATAATAACAGATTTCTTGAAAGAAGATTCCACAGAATTCCTTGACTTACTGGAAACAGGAGATAAAGGAGGTGGAAGGTTTTGAGGTGTTGAAAATTGATTACTGGAAAAATAGGGAAAGCACTGATTTTAAAAGGGAAGTTGTGAGAGGGAACTAGTTTGGTAGAAATGACAAATAGTTTCATTTCTGACCTACCAAATTTAAAGTGACAAAAGAACATTCAGGTAGAGCTATTCTGTAGTGATAGATAGGGGTCAGGTTAGAGGGTTGGGTTGATTTCACAGCTGAACCAGATATAGCATAGAAAAAGAACAAAGGTCCAGGGAACATAGGGCCTTAGAAAATCCCCATTTTAGAAGGGAATAGGCTGTAAAGGTAAAGTTATAACAAGAGAGAAGAGCGATTAAAAAAATGAAGAGAAAACTAGCACATGTTATGAAAAGCAAGATAGGAGTTTAAAGATTGCAGAGGTGTTCAAATGATGTCAAGAAATTAAGGAGAATGAGGCGAGAAATGGTCACTATATATTTTTCTATACAGAGAAAAATTAACTGATTTAATTTCAGTAGAATATCAGAGCCCAAACTCACTAAAGACAGCATGGTAAAATGCAAAGAGTCTGGGTTTACTAGCTATGTAGTCTGGGGCTAGTGACTTCACCTAGATGACCTGTAGCCTCATTTATAAAATGGAATTAGTAATACTGAAGTTCCTTATCTTATAGCATGATTATGAGGGAAATTCTTTGGAAACTAAGAGAAATAAAAAAAAGATTTGTAAGAATTAATACAGCATAAAATAAGCAGAAGTAGGAGAAAAAATATATATGACACACCAATATAAATGAAAACATTATTAAAAAGAAGTGGAACTCGAAGTAACTGAATATTCAGGGGAGGTTTTAGAGAAAAAAAACTATAATAGCTGTCTTTTATAAAGTGTTTTATGGTTTTTAACTCATTATCTCATTGGATACAGACCTTTTAAGGGAGATATTATTGTTACACCTATTTTACAGATTAGGAGACTGGAACTGAAAAAGATTGAAGGATTCATCCAGAAGCATGCTCATTCGCAGAAAGTCTGCTTAGGTCTTCTTGACTCAAAAGAACAGAATTTTAACTGCTGATCACCTGACTGTCTTAAATGATAAAATATCTGAATGGAAGATTACAAAGGCAGAATATTATAGATATGGTCAGATCCAATACCTTTATCTGATATGTTTACTTAATAATTTTCCCACATGGTAGGATTTAATGTTGTCTAAAGGGTATAAAATGACTGATTTAAACACAAAAGGCATTAATGAAATGTATTTTTATTTAATCATTTATATTTGATGTGATTGTATTTTCATTTCATTATTGTACTTGATTTTTATTTTACCAAATTCATTAAAAAACCAAAATTAATAACAAACATAAATATAACAACTAAGTGTTTAAAAAATAATAAAACTTTGATATCTTCTTAGCTCAGAAAGAATTTTTTGTGTAGGTAGCTGACTCTAGGCCCTAAATGCCTAAGTCATTCATGATTTCTTTCCATAGATTTCTCTACCCTTTTTGACAGTATAATAGTTTATTTTGTTATCTGCTGGCTCCTATTCACTGTCCCAGAAGTGTGAGCTATTTTAGTTTAAATTCTACATGGTGATCAATCAATCAATCAACATTTAAGCACTTACTATATGCCATACTACATGTTAGATCCAAAGTGTCAAAAAAAAGGGTATATCTGCTAAATCAGATGTTCTTTAAAGGATTTCCCAGCATCCTAATTCTTCCTTACCTGCTTATTACTGATATTAAACAGGAAGATCAGGACAAGTGTGATCAGGGTAAGAGAGAACCATTGTTGCTGTCTGAATTCTATAGATATTAAATTGACTTTTCTCCATTTTTCTCTTACACTGAAATGCACAGGTAGAATATACAACTTACGAGTCCTTTAGGGAGGAGAGGTGGCAGGGTGTGGTATGGTGGCAATAGCACTGGAATCTGAGTTCTAATCCAAGCTCAGCCAATTACTACCTGTGTGATCTAGGGCAAATCTTATCTCTCTGGGGATTCCTCATCTTCAAAATGAGAAGGTGGAATTAGATGACTTCTGAAGGAATTTATAGTTCTAAATCTTATCAGCTTAATATTATTCTATTAGGTAATAAATTTAGGATGTGTCACCTGAAAGGTCTATTATTTTCTTATCACAGAGAAGAGTTTTCTTTAACCTTAAAGCAGGATAATTTCCAAGATTTTATATATATATTATATAATACATAATATTATATAATATATATATAAAACAAGGCAAAGACTTTGAAAAACATTAATTAACCTTATAATTTGCCCAATTGTGAGCAGTTTTGCTTCTTAGGATAGTCCTCTGTCTTGAATATGGTCTCATAATTCTTATGTTAATTTCTAGTTCAATTTAGTGCAACAGAAATTCATTTAATGCCTATTATATCCAGAACATTGTGCCAGTTGTTACATCAAATTTAAAATTAACAAACTTGTTTAATCTAAAAATAAAAAATTAACTACTATGAAAATATGAAAGTTAAAAGGAAATACTCCTTGCCTTCAAGGAGTATATATTCTACTTAAAATAAATTTTAACCTAGGATTAGTTCCTAGACCCTGAAGAGGTCTGTTAATAAATGTTAGGAGGTCTGTGAAGTATATCAGAAATCTAATTTTTAAAAATACTTTGATAGCTGTATTTCAAAATAATTGATTTCCTTTGCAATCTTTTATATTTTATGTAAATAAATACATTATTCCAAGAAGGGGGTCACTGATCCCACCAGATTTCCCAAGGGCTCCATAACTCAATAAAGGTCAAGAGACCCTCATTCTAGGATGATATATGTGTGTGTGTGTGTGTGTGTGTGTGTGTGTGTGTACAATAAATGGAGGACAAGGAAAACTGGAGAGGGAGCATAAACAACTCAGTCAATCAAAATATACTTATTATTTGTCTACCATGAAAAAGCTAGGTGCTTAGGACAGAAAGAAAAAAATAGTCTTAATCCCAATAAGTTTATAGTCTAACTATGAAAGATTTCATATACATATATAGCAAGTAACTTAACCTCTGTTTTCCTTAATCCATCGGAGAAGGAAATAGCAAATCACTTCAGTATCTTTTCCAAGAAAACTCTAAAGGCAGTAGCGCCATAGGGTCAGAAAGGGTTAGACACAATTTAACATGGAACAATGACTACCATTTGGGAGCATCAAGAAAGGCTTTAGGGATAAAATAGAATTTCAGCTGATCCTTGAAGGAAATTAGGAATCCTGAGACAATGAAAAGGAAACTCATTGAAAGAAAGAAAAATGCACAGTTCAAAAGAATTGTCATGTATGAAGAACAGCAAAAAAGGCCAGATTAGCTGGACCTTAATGTGCATATAGGAGAGCAGTATGCACCGTACTTGGTTGTGAAAGCTTTAAAGGGCAAACAGAATTTATATTTGTGCTGAGGTAATTGGGAGTCATTTTGTAGTACTGACTAGGAGAATTCCATGGTAATAATTGTGCTTTAGGAAAAATCATTTTGGCATCCATGAAAAGAATAAGTTGAAAAGGGCAAAAACTTGAAGTAAGAAGACCAAAGAATTCAGGCAAGAGATGTTGAGGTTCTGAACTAAGGTAGCTTCTGATCTTTACTATAAAGAAGATAAGAATTCTAAGAAGCAATAACAAGGAAGGAGTAATTCTAGGCATGGATCTTGTGCATCCCATTTCATATTTCATCCTGTGTATTTCAGTGCAAAAGAAAAATAGAGAAGTCAGTTTGAAATCCATATAATTCAGTCAGCAACAATAGCTCCCTTACTATGATCACAGTTGTCCTGATCTGTTTTTGTTTTTGTTTTTTTTCATATCAACAACAAGCAGGTAAACAAAAATTAGGATTCTGGAAGAATCTCTGGAATGCATCAGGTTTTGTAGATGTGCTCTTTTTGACATTTTGGATATAATATTTAACCTGGCACTTAGGAGGAACTTAAATGTTTATTGATCAATTGATTGATCACTGTGAAGAATTTAAACTGTAATTGCCTGTACTTTTGGGGAAGTGGATAGGAACCAGGAGTAACAAACTCACAATATTTTGCCTGTGATTTTATTTTTGGAGGGAACTCCCTTTTCTAATGCAGCTCAGTAACTGTTTTGTGGCACAGTCTCTGAGCACTCCCTGGGATACTTAGGAATTTAAGTGCTTTGTCCAGTATCGCACAGCTAGTATGTGTCAGAGACAGAATGTGAACCCACATCTTTCTGACCCTGATACTACTATCTATCTTTTATATAATTTTCTCTCTCTATGCAAAACTATGGAGACAGTAAATGGAGCATCTATTCTGGGAAACATCTATTTGGAAGATTTTTCAGTTTGCTTGGAAAGCCTAGTTTCTCTTACATGCTTATGTTAATTATATGAGTGCCTGACTTTATAAAGGGGGATCTAAAAAAAAATCAGGGCAGGTTCATCTTTGGACAAATATCCAGATGAAAACTTAAAAATATTCATCAATCCTCTAGTTATTTTTCTATATTTGTAATGTATTTGTCATTACCAAGGTTTTAACCTGAATTTTTCCTTTTTTCTTCCTAAATTTAGCTTTAGATATATACAATGTGAATAATTCTTTGCCCATGATAAGTAGAAGAGACTTTCATAATCTTCTTCTTCCTCTTCCTATATATAATTACAGATAAACTCTAAGAGATTTCCTGCTTAGCTTTTAGTAGCCCAAATCTTCCTATGTGAGACTTGCGGTGAAAATGAATGAAATTAATTAAGAATAGTTAATAAGAACTGGAATTTATATGGTAACTTATACATATCAGATATAATTCTCATAACAATTCTGGGAAGTAGGTACTGTTGTTATCCGCATTTTATAGATGAGGAAATCAATAATGAGAGTTCAAATGACTTGACCAGGGTCACACAGCTTGTCAGTGTGTGAAGCAGAATTATAAAGAAAGTTTTCTTGACTCCAAGTCTAACGTTCTCTATATCCACTATAGTACCTAGCCACTGATTTGTCTTTCCTGAGGCAGTCAGACTGGTGGTATAGAAGAAACAGTCTTTGCCATCCCATGTCATGGTTTTCCTGTCCTAGTTATGCCCTTTGATAGCTCTGTGACTTTGGTAAATCACCATATGAACTTTAATTTCCTGATCCGTAAAATAAGAATGATAATACTTATATTAGAAGAATGTTGGGAGCACTGAAGGAGATAATATATGTAAATGATGAAGCATAATATAAATGCCAGTCAGTGTTATTAAATTATATTCTTGTATCTGTAAAAGAAATTTTGCAAGGGGATATCTGCATTTTTGTGCTGAAGACCTATTCAGAAATAGAAGAACGCTTTTTGCTTTGTGTTTCTGGGAGGAGAATTTACAATCAGAGAAGTAGAATGTCAAATAACTTTTCTAAAGAAGATCAAGATAAATCCTCACCCTTCTTGAATAGAATCAGTGCAATTAAAAGAGAAAGGGTGAGCAGTGAATGGCATGGTGGGCTTAGCTTTGGATCTTGATCCTGATGTTTACTAGATGTATGACTAAAGATAGAGAAGTCACTTAATTTCTCTGATTTTCTGCTTCCCCATCTGTGAATTGGGGATAAGGTGTTTTGGAGATTTTAAAGCTCAAATAATTGTTGAATAAATGAAAAAATATTTAAATGCTTAAAGGAAATTAAATGTGCCAAGCATTCTTTTATTACTACCAATAATAATAATAATAATAATAATGTGAAAAGTCATTATAGGGTGGTGGGTGGGGAACCAGGCTTCAGAGCCAGGAAGACCTTGATTCAAATATATAGATCTGTGATCCTCAACATAACATTTAACTACTTAGTTCTCTAGGAAACTTTCTAAGATTTTAAATTGCAGCAAAAGTTCTATCTGCATTGACAAAGGGAGTTTTCTTACTCATAATTTCCTATAACACTGAACTCACAGGTCCCTTTCTCCTACATCCTACCTTCTGCCAAAACCCTAGAAATGGCCATTCCATTAAATTATTCTCCTAACAGAGGATTTTGTCCTCTCTCAGCCTGTACTTTGGGAGTTTCAAGAATTTCTAAGAAATTTAGCAATAGGCTTTAATTCAGTAAACATTATTGATTTTCTCAGATAGGCCACACATTATATTAGAAAGTGGAGAAACAAAAAGAAAGGCAATCATGAATGAAGGGCAGTAGCTAGTTCCAAGTGATGAAAGGTAGAGACTGTCTTGTAATGATTTGCTATTTATAATCAAGTTTTACATTAAAAAAATGAATTACTTCTCATAGTTCTCAGAACAGAGTTCTAATAGCAATATTTATATCTGGTCCAGCAAAACCCAAACCTAGAAAAGCCACATGAAATGTACTCTCAAAACAAGCATATAGCACTTAAAGTGACTACTGATGCAAGAAAGAAGATGCTATCCCTTTCCACCATCCCCTTCCATACACAAGTTTCCTTCTACCTTCCGTGTGTGTCAATAGGAAGGGCATCTGCTTGGCTGAGACCATCACCCAATCTCAACACTATCCTGCTTTATCAGAGGGTCCTCTATCTTTGTTACCCTTTACCTGGGGATGAGCCTCACCTACTACCAGCACAAGAAAGTAAGTAGTAATTTTTTCAGTTCTGAGCAGAAACTCTGTAGGTCATTTCTTTCCAGTGATTCTTTTGTGATTCTTTTTTAGGCCATCTTTTGCCTCAATTTTTACCTAGCCTTTAACTATTGAATGAGTCTCAGACAATTTGGAACCTGGGAAAGACCTTAGTTTAAAACGCCTAGGTTTCCCCATTGCATCAGGGGCCATCTGCAGTAATCCTGATCAGTGTCTTGTTCCTAGACCTAGATGGATGGCTCCTGTGGAGAAAGTGAGACTAGTGACTTTACATGGCCTTGCCTCCCTTAAATTCAATTCACTTGGAAGTTAAGACATCACCCATCTGATGTCATTTTTCTTCTTCGAGAATGAAGGATGAATAACACAATAATGACAATCAATATAAAGAGGAAGAGATAGTACCAGACATTAGATGGATCTCGATTCAGCAATATTATTGTGGGTACTAGTGGAACTTGAGGGACATGAGTTAGATCTGACACTTTTTCATGATCGAACAGGACTATTATGGACCACGAACCAGTGGAGCAGGATTGAGCAGTTTGAGTCATATTAGCTCCACAAAAATTAATATGATGTGGGTCCTTCAGGCAAGAGGAATATAAAATCAGTTTTAGAAACTTGGCAGGGAACTCCTGAGACCGCAGAAAACATCCTTGCAGTCTGCTTTGAATCTCTTTAACAGCTTTTAATGGCTTTTACTTCCCTGTGAATTTTTTTTTGTTTGTTTGTTTTGTTTTTTACTGTAAAGCAGTAAAAAGGATTGTTTTTACTTGGAAGTTTCTGAACATGTTTTTATTAAAGAATTATCTGAATATTCAGGTTCTGAGTGATTTATTATGCCAGATATATAATCAAATCAAAGACATCAACACATGCATATGGCATTTCCTTTACTCTTGTCTCTCTCTTCTATGGAAACTTGAAGTACAGTGGCCAGTGGGAAAGAGAACATGTCTAACATGGCTAAATGGTTCAGCCATGTATTGGGGGAGGGAAGATGTAAGCTAATCTCTATTATTTCTATGTTGCAGAAATACTTCAAGTTCTTTTAATGCCCTCTAAATTTAAGGTCCTGGATAAGGGCCCCATCTGCTTGCCCTAGTTTTGGCTCTGCCTATGGAGTGCTTATCAAACTGATAAAACTATGATTACTCAGGAGAATGTTAAAAGAACAGTTTTTTTTTCAGGTTTTCAGAAGCCCAAAGTCAAGAACTTATGAGCATCCATGGACACTTGAAAACACAAAAATAAATGCTCTTTTTTTTTCTGTTTATCTGTTATCCTCAGGGTAGGAACTAAATAGTTTTATGTGTTCACTACTATCTTTTCAGGTGGATAGTTTAATTCAAAAGATCAATATTTTTAGGGTCCATTACATGAATTCCTGAAATTTTACCCAAAGTCAGTGTTCTACATTATTTTATTTCATATTAGCTAAAAGCTGTAACAGGCATGTAAATGTTTTCATGTTAATTATATACCATCAAAATCTAATTAGTAAATTAATAAATGTCCTAATTTTAATTTCTTTTGGCAACTAGAATCATTTATTTTGCTGAAGTGATCCACCCCTATTATACTTATTAGGATCTACTACCAAATAATAATCTGTTTGAATGTCAAAGGATCTTACAATTAGTGACCTCAGTCAATATTTTTGTCCTAATAGCTGTGTTGGAGATGTAGGGTTTTACTTTTAAAATGATTATCCTTTTTTCTGTATTCACAACAAAGAATAATTTCACATGTGCATTTTCATATTAAAAATACCATAATTTTTGTGAATGAAGAAGAGATGTTAACAAGTTTATTCCTTATGACCATGGACAATCTATGTACTACAACATCAAAAATGGTTCAAGTTTTATATTTATAACTTTCTTGCTTTGTAATCTCGGGCATTCAAGCCTGAGCCTGATATGTTTCGTTGGAAAAATGAGGAAGTTGAAATAAATGATTTCTAAGGTTCCTTCCATATCTCTGATTTTTATTTTACTCTACCTATTTAAAGAACTTATGGTTATAACTTTAAAACCAATTTGTTTGTTGACTTTCTCTGAATTTAACAAAAAAGTCCATTGTTTAAATTTCATTTCCCCAGTGATTTCAATTTAAAAATAAAATTATAGTTACCCCTGCCAAGTATTATCTTCCTGTCATTACTCAGTTGCATTCAATAAGCTAAGACCACAGTATGGGAGTGTGCCTTAAATTTTAAAGTATTAAATAAATATGGCTTGATTATTATGTATCTTTGTTTAAAATAACTACAAATATGCATAATACAATAATCACATAAGATAAACTACCATTTGGATAAAGTTTTAAGTTTTACTGCTCTAAAATGATATTTTTTATTTGACTATACAAATAGAACTTGATAAACATTTATTCACTGCATTAGAAATTTGAATATCAAAGGTCCTCCTTGTTAGTGTGCTGCAAAAATCTGGTACTATATATTAGGATGATGCATAATTTTTAATACTTTTTGTGTTATAGATCCTTTTGGTAGTGTGGCAATGCTTATAGAACTTTTCTTGAAATAATGTTTTAAAGGCATAAAATAAAATATGTAGAATTATATATATATATAATTTTATTGAAATAAAGATGCAGTTTTTCCCATTCAGGTTTATGGCCCTGAAATTTATCCATGGACCCCAAAATGTAACTCCTGAGATAAAGTATAAGATCAGTTCTGTCATTTCATTGATAATCCCCAGAGAATATTCAGATGAGGAAGTATCCTTAATTGAGGCTGGTCAGCATTTTCTCCACAATTTACCAATGTAAGAGTTTCTTAGGGGACTCCAAGGAAGGCTGTCTACACATTATGCCTCTTTACCTATCTTGAGACTATATATATCACATATTTTAAATGTGATTATCTCTTTTTGTCTTGAATAAATTCTTTACCCACATGTCTTTTAAGGACATAGCTGTGACAATCACTTTTTATATTTAGCTAGCAGAGTTCCAGCATTTTTTTGAACCCAATATGAGGTGGGTAGAGCTTCTCCAGAGGAGCTGATTATTCCTGTAAGTACAATAGCTCCTACAATTACCAATGTAATTGCTTCTAGTCCAAGAGTCAACCTTTTTTTTTTTTTTTTTTTTTTGCCTCTTTATAAAATACGGTGGAGACTCACTGGGATTCATTTTCCAAACAGAATTCTTCCTCCTTCCCATGCTATTACATATCATAAAAACTGAACATGATGGAATTAAATATTGAAAAGTGCTAGAGATTTGGAATCAACTTAAAAAAAAGTATTGTTGCCTACCCCCTTTTAACATCTCTTTCATTTCTCAATGTTTATACCTGTCAATCCACCACAACCTCTTCAAGACTTCTTCATTGTAATAACTACAATCAAGCAAAAGAAAGCAATACATCAGACATATTTGAAAACATAGGCTTCATTCCAAACCAATTGTCACCACCTCTCTACTCATGGACAGGTAGCCTCATTCTCCATCATGTCCTCTGAAGTCACAAATCACTGCCTTGATCAGAGCTTTGAAATCTTTTAGTGTTCTTTCCCCTCATGATTAAAGTACAACAGGTTCTGATTCTGCTGATTTCATACTTATTTGTTCATACAAATCTTTCCCAGTTTCTTCGAGTTGTTTAGGTTCCTGGGATCATAAGATCATTTAAATCTAAAAGGCTGTGTAGTTCAACTTCTGTTGAAAGTCATAAGGAGAGGCGCATTTCTAAGTCAGGAAGACCTGAATTCAAATCTGGTCTCAGACACTTAATACTTCCTAGCTATGTGACCCTGAGCAAGTCACTTAACCTCAATTGCCTTAGCAAAAAAAAAAAATCATAAGGAGAATAAATGACAAAGGGAAAGTTTAAATCCAAATCCATTCACTCCAAAATTAGTATTCAATTCATAATACAGTGCTATCTCTCAACTTTTTTTTTGGTATAACAATATCTCATATTTATATATCACAAATTCTTCAGCCATTACACAATTGATAGGCATGTATTTTTCCTAGGTCTTTGAAATTATAAAAAACATTGCTTATAAATATTTTGTATGTACGGATTTTTCCCTCTGATTTTGACATCCTTAAGGCACATGTCTAGTAATGATATTCCTGAGAATGGGGTACGTCTATGACTTCAATATAATTTTAAATTGTTTCTCAGAATGGTCAAACTAATTCACAACTTCATTAAGAGTGAATTAATATGCTTAACATCTTATAGCCTCAAAAATCATTGTTTTCATTTGTTATCTTTACTAATCTGTTACATGTAAGATGAAATCTTAGCTTTTAGTTTTCATTTCTATTGTTAACAATTCAAAGCATTCTTTCATGTGGTTGTTAAGAGTTTTCATTTGATATGTTGAAATTTTTCTATTCATATTCTTTGACTACTTATCTATTAAAAATAAATATATGTATCAATTTCCTATATTTCTTGGCTTTAAGAGCACTATCAGAGATATTTGTTATAAAGACTTTCCCAATTAATTCTTTCTTTTCTAATTTTAGCCACATTGATTTTGTCCATGCAAAAGCTTTTTTAAAAATTTATTTTATTTGAAAAAAAAAGAACAGAATAAGAAAAAAAAAGCAGAAAAGGAATATAAAACAAAAGAGACAATTCTGCTCCATAACTTGCCTTGCTATTACTTAACCTCTCTCCATGGATGCCTCCCTTGTCTTCTTCCCTCATTCTTTGCTTCCCCATCCTCTTATCCCTTCTCCCTTATTTCTTTATAGATTTTTGAGGGTGCTATACTCTTCATAATATATATGTAGTGTTGCCTATTCAACCCATTCCTGATGTGAATAGGTTTTCAGAATTGAGTCCTCCTCCTCCCCTCTAATGCCTCTGCATTGATTTTTCCTCTGTATCTCATTTGTATAATATGATTACTATTTTTACTTTAACTCTGTCCATTTTGAACTACCCTATTTTTGCTGTGAATCTTAAATATATAGTATACAATTCCCATGTAAAAAAATTAAACAATTTGTCCATGTTTAAATAATATGTTCATGTTAAGTTCCTTGAAATTGATCTTTAATATTGGCTCTTAATTGTTAAATTTTCTGTTATATTTGAGTTTGGGTTGATAGAAAATCCTAAAAATCTGCAAGGTCATTGAATGTCCTTTTTTCTCTCATTCAATATTATAGATAGTTTTGCTGGATATAGTATTTTTGACCAAAGGTCTAGTTCTTTTTAATATGCATAGATTTGATTCCAGGACCTGTGGTCTTTTATTGTAGCTTCTGCTAAGTCCTGTACAATTTTAATTATAGCTCCAAGGTATTTAAATTTCTTTTTCTGTTTCTTGCAAAATTTTCAAATTTGTTATCCACAAAGATCTCTTTGAGGTGGTGATTGGTGGATTTTTTCTATTTCTACTTTCCCCACATGTTCTATCACTCCAGGGTAATTTTCTTGGTTAATTTTCTGCATTATTATATCAAGGCTCTCTTTTTGGTTACAACTTTCAGGCAATCCAATTATTCTTATATTTTCTCTTCTTGATCTGTTCTCCAGATCTGTCATTTTCTTATAAAATGTTTTACATTCTGTTCTATTTTCTCATTCCTTATAATCTGTTTTGTTATTTCTTGGTCTTCATAACTTTACTGGTTTCCCCTTGCCAGATTCTAATTTTCAAAGAATTATTTTCAACTTTGAGACTCTGTATCTCCTTTTCTAGTTGGTTAACTTTTTTTTTCAAAATCTTCTTGTTTGTCTTGGCTTGTTTTTTTTTGGGGGGGGGTTGTTTTGTTTTGTTTTGTTTTGTTTTAGTTTTTCCTCAATGTATCTAATTTGATTTTTAAATTAATTTTCTCTGGGAAAGGAGCCATTTCACATTACTATTTGGGGTAGAAGCTTCTTTTTTTTTTTCAAAGTGTCTTCCTCTGAAGATGAATTCCAGTCTTCCCTGTTCCCTTAGTAAGTTTCTATGTTGGGATTCTGTCTTCTTGACCAGTTCATTGTTTTTAATAAGAGGTATTAGTGTAAGCACTTTTAATCATGAGGTAGGGAGATGGTGCCTTGAGCTTCCCTTCAGCTTTCCACTCTGACCAAGAACCCCAAACCAAGAGCCCTTCTGCAAGTGCTTGCAAGCAGCAGTGTCTCTGCCACCCCTACTTCTGCACTCACCAAGTGTGCTGGTTCCCTCATAAGCTGAGGTTCATTCAGTCTTCCCAGACTCAAACCCCAACTCAACAAACAATCTGGGAGGTGAAAGTCTCTGTGGTTTCTATTGAGGCTTCAGTCACACCCAGCTAGCACAAGGAGTCCCCATTTGTTGTTTCTGCTGAACTATCTGGGAGGTATATGCACTTCACAGAGGTTAATCCTGAAATGGGGTCTTTCTTCAGATCCTGTGGGGTTGTACCTGGAGGACCCCCGTTTTGCCCCAAACCTTGATTTTTCAACAATCTATGTTTGCCCTAAGTCACAATTTTGTTCTATTTGTGGGACAAATCTGGAGAGCTTGAAATTTACCAACCTACTCCACCATCTTTCCAGAATCCTCCTCCTATGCAAAAGCTTTTTTAAATTTATATAATTGAAAGTATCCACTTTAACTTCTTATTACACATATGCTTTATTTACCTAGTAATTTATCCCCATAATAGCTAGCACATAAATAGCATTTTTAAGGTGAGCAAAACCTTTAAATAACAGTGTTAGATTTAGGGATTCTTTCAGGTAATTAGTTGTGGATTTGGCTATGTTCACTTTGTTCTTTGCTGTCCATTGTTCTTGATGTTTTCTTTTATACTTTTTCAAAATATAGTCATCATTTTTCCCTGGTTCTCAATAACAACAATAATTCTTGTCATCCTGTTGACTAGGTCAGTTGTTTTTAATAAAAAATTCCATATATTATATTTTCTCAGTCTTTTGATTTTGTTTTAGTATTTATTTTTGCATCATCAGATTTTTGAGTTCTATTGATACATTCTGTTTTTGTGGGGTATCTACTGTTTAAGTTTTTCCATTTTCTATTTTAAGTTATATATTCTGTCTTAACACTCAAATTTCAATCTTTTTCTATTGCCTTCTTCCCTCATTCCTTTCAATCCTCTTGGAATATTTATGGCAAAATTAATTCCTTTTGGGGGATGTTCTATTTATAGTTTTTGTGAAATTATTTTGCTATTCTGTAATTTTATTTTCTGATTTTTTTATCCCATAATATTTCTTCATTTTATTAGGGTCTTTCTTCTATTTGGCAATTACCTCCCAGGTTTGTTATGAGGATCAAATGAGAAAATATTTGTAAAGGCTTAGAACAGTTCCTCAAACATACTCAATGTTTAATAAATGCTTTTTTATTGTCAAATTTGCTTGTTTCTTTAGTCTTTCATCTAAACATGGTAGACAAAAGTCTCTCTATGCTTTTTCTTTCAAACTTCTCTTTTTTATACAACTTTTAACATTTCTTTCACTTTGATGTCTTTGTGGAGAACTTGAAATAGAAGTAGAGGCAGAGATGGAACTACAGTGAGATTTCAGACCTTGGTCTGGAAGAGGACAGATAGAGAATTTGGTAAATAATAGCTTCTTTGCCTTGTTCTATCCAGTAGTCTTGGTGTGAGCAAACAAGGTAGAGTTTGTGATTCTAGAAAGAGTGAATGAATTTGGGATCCCAAATTCTGTATATTATCATTTTCTGCAACCCTAGTTGATATAGTTTAGTTAGCTCTCATTCCTATCCAGCCTATATTATGTCAGTCCCTGTCTGTAATGATGTGTTAGACCAGTCAATATTCTCACCCCATTCTATTGCTCACATCTTTCTCCCTGGTATATTATCAGAATAAGATACTATGCTTGGCCAGATCCCACTCCCTGTTGCATATTGAGTGGGTTAGAAGATCTGGGGGACTGAGATGCCAAAGCAAGAATCCTATTCTTTGTGTCTTGCTTCTTTCCACAATTCTGGTTGGGATGGATAAATTGAGGCTTGAGTAGGGAGCTCATGCTTCTGTCCTTTCCAGTGTATCTATGTGCCCTTTTATTATTGCTATTGTTGTTGTTATTACTGATTACTTCACTGATAATTCTCTTGAATTATATCTCCTGTTTTTATTCCTCTGCTTCATTTGGCCAGCAATGTTTTTACTTTGCTTCTGAGATGGTTCTACTGGAAAATGGGCTTGATTAGAACTTTTCAAGTCATCATCTTTGTTTGACATCCTGTAATAAACTTTTTAAGATTAGTTCTTGAAGATTTCTCTGAATCATGTGAGAACCACAGTCAAATATTTGTGAAAAACAAGATATCAAGCATATCTTCTAAAGTTTTTTCAACTCTTTTGATTTCTTCCCCTATTGTCCTCACACTATGGCGTTTATATTTATTTGTAAATCTTAGATACCAAACTTTTATCAGAAAAATGTGATACGAAGAATTTTTCCCCAGATGTATTAATGTTTATGCAAAAATGTTTCAATTTCAAGTGGTCAATGGTAACTATTTTATTTTTTAAAATTACTCCTATTTCTTCTTTGGTTAAGAATGTATTTTCCACCCCGGCTGTGAAAGGTGTATGATCTGTTTTTCTTCTTTTTAAAAATAGTATGATCTTCAATATTAAGGTAGTCATGTATACATTTAGAATGCATTAAGAGGGGTTGATAAAGTCTAAGCATTATTTCTGACAGACTGTTTTCCAGTTTCTTCAGAGGTTTTTTTATCAACTAGGGATTTTATAATTTCTACTTTATAAAACACTGGGTTATTGAGTTGTATTACATCTGACTCTCCTTTCTCTATCCTTTTCAATTGATCTACTGCTCTATTTTTAATTGATAATCATATTTTGATTACTTCTGCTTTACAATATAGTTTGATGCTTGGAAGTGCTATTCCATTTTCATCTTTACTTGTTTTCCTAACTCTTCTTGGCATTCTTTATCTTTTTGTTTTTTTAAAATGAGTTTTCCCAATTATCTTTTCAAGCTCTACAAAGAAACCCCTTGGTAATATGATTAGTATGTACATTAATCTTAGCACTGTCATTTTATATATATATATATATATATATATATATATACATATATATATAGTACCATGTATGAGGACTGAATAATCCTAAAGTTATTTAAGTTGTTCTTTATTTCTTTAAGGAATACTTTGTAATAATATCTATATAAGTCTTGATATAGATATTATTATGCTTTGGGATTTTGGTACCTTGATATTTTACATGTTTTGTAGTTGTTTAGAATGGTATTTTCTTTTCTATTATTGCCCCTTGTGTTTTGTTATTGTTACATAAAAATGTTAATTTTTGAGAATTAATTTTGTAATCTACAATTATGCTAAAGTTATTAATTGGTGGAGCCAAGATGGAGAATAGACAGATCTTTGCCTTAGCTCTTCCTAGCTTCCTTCCGAATCAACACTAGATCAAGCTTCTGAATGGATTTTGGGGTTATAGAACCCATGGATATTTGGAGTGTAACAAATTTCCAGCAGAAAATGTTTTGGAAGAACTTTAGGAAAGGTCTATCTCAATGGGGGGGAGTGAAGGAAAGGGGTGGGGATGCGTTCTGGCACAGGCAGTGTAGAGAGGTCAAAAGTGGAAGGGCCTTGGCATGCTAGGGGAATCTAGTGGGAGGCTTTTAGTCAAAATATAGCAGTGTTGGCTATTCTGTCCTGATTCAGAAGCCACTGGATCAGCAGACTAGATGTGAGATATCCAACACAATTACAGGAGGCAAATAGTGATTTCCTGAACCCCAGCATTACAAACAGAATTTGGCCACGCCCACCTAGCATGGGAAAGAAACTTGCCACCCCAGCCCCTGGGCAGTACCCTAAGAGCAGACCTCAACTTTAAAAATGAGCAAAAAAATAAAAAAGAACTCTGACCATAGAAAAGAGACAGGGAAGAATAAACCCTAAGGACACTAAAGGCAAAAGATCTCCAGTTGAAGCCTCAAAGAGTGATATCAGTTGGTCTCCAACTCAAAAGGCTCTCTTGGGAGAATCCAAAACAAATTTTAAAAGAGAATTAGAAGGAAAATGGGGGAAAGAGTTTTGGGAAAGGAAGCATAGAAATTGTTTGAAGAAAATTACTCCTTAAAAATATATATTTGGTGAAATGGAAAAAGAAAATAACTCCTTGAAAAACAGAATTGGTGAAATGGAAAAAAAGGACAACTCCTTAAAAAGTAGAATTGGTGAAATGGAGAAAAAAATTGAACAAAACAATTCATTTAAAAGTTCAATTGGCTAAATTCAAGAAGAGATAAAAAGTATATAACTGAAGAAAATAATTCACTAAAAATTAAAATTGGACAAATGGAAGTGAATGACTCAATGAGACATCGATAATCAGTCAAACAAAACCAAAAAAAATGAAAAAATAGAAGAAAATATAAAATACTTAATCAGAAAAATAACTCACCTGGAAAATAGATCTGGAAGAGATAACCTAACAATTATTGGACTATCTGAAAATCATGATGAAAAAAGAGCTTAACAACATCTTTCAAGAAATCATGTCTTAGAATGTTTTAGGATCAGAGGGTAAAATAGCCATTAAAATAATCCACTGGTTACCTCCTGAAAGAGACTCCAAAATGAAAAGTCCAAGGAATATTGCAGCTAAAATCCAGAATTATTAGATCAAGGAAAAATATTGCAAATAGCCAGAAAGATACAATTCAAATATCAAGAAGCCACAATTAGGATTATCTAGGACGTAGCAATTTCCACTTTAAAGGATCAAAGGATGATATTCCAGAGGGCAAAGGAGTGTGGACTGCACTAAGAATCAACTATCAAGCAAAACTAAGCATTATCTTTCAGAGAAAAAGATGGACATTCAATGAAATAGGAGATTTTCAATTATTTTTGATGAAAAAAAACAAAGCTGAACAGAAAATTTGATCTTCAAATACAGATCTTAAGAGAAGCATAAAAAGGTAAAAAGGGAAGGGAAAAAAAAAACCCTGTTTCTAAAGGTTAAAATGTTTACATCTCTGTATGGGAAGATGATATATTTAGCTCAAGAACTCTGTTAGGAGTATAGTTAAAGGGTATAGGTATAATTTGACTTCATTGTGATGATATAAAAAAGAAACTAGGGGTGGAAAAGAAATTGTGTTGGATAAGAGGAAAGAGGAGGTAAAATGGGATAAATTATGTCACATGAAGAGGCAAAAAAGACATTACAGTTGAGGGAAAGGAGGGAGCTGAATGAGCATTATTTGAACTTTAATCTCATTGGCTGAAGAGAAAAGAAAAACAAACTCATCACCAGCTTGAAACAGAAATAGACCTATTAGTTATCAGAAAGAAAGTTATCAGAAGACATTACATTCTTCTCTTTCCTATAAAGTAAAACATAGAGTAGAAAGATAATTAGCCCTCTGTTCTTAGCCAACAGTTAATCAATATGCTTTTTCCCCCTGAGATAATTGGGGTTAAGTGACTTGCCCAGAATCACATAGTTAGGAAGTGTTAAGTATCTGAGGCCAGATATGAACTAAGGTTTTTCTGAGTTCAGGACTGGTGTTCTATCTACTTCGCCATCTAGCTGCCCCTCAATATGCATTTTTGAAGCACTTACTGTTTGCCAGAAAAAAAAAAATGCAATGAGGTATTCTTCATTAGATTGGAACCTTAGCTACATCCTTACCAACTTAATTAATTTAAAATTTTATCTAGTTTTAATGATTCAAAAGCCTATCCTCTCCCAAAACAAAAATTGGCCCTCTTCTTTTTAACCATGAATAACATTTTGAAGAAGATAGCGCTTGAATTGGTCATTGAAAAGGAATAAAGGCTCCCAACATAAAAATGAGAAGGGAGAATACTCCAGGCATGGGAGACTGCTTGTACAAAGTCAAAAAGACAGGAGATAAATGCCATAGATAGGAATAGTAAATAGGCCAGTTTGTAGAATCAAATATATGAAGAGGAATAGATATGTTTATTGGAGAGTCATTTGTATGAGATGAATACACAGAAATAGATGAGATCACCAAAAAAATTTAAGAAACTTTCGAATAGAAGATTGTACTTGAGATACATCTTGAATGAAAGATTTAATGAAATAATCAGTACAAAGAGATAGAGATGGAAGATGTAGTGTCTTGTATGAGAATAGAAAGAAGGTCAATTTGGCTTTATCACAGAGTACAGGAGAGGAAATAATGTCAAATAAATAAGAAAGGACAGTTTGGGACAAGTTTGGGAAAGGATTAAACAGTTAAACAAAGGAGATTTTATTTAACTTTCCAGGCAATACAAAGTCATTGAGTTTTTTGGATAGGATAGTGACATGATCAGACAAGGACCTGAGGAAATTCCATCAGAAATAGTGTGGAGGATACAACCTTAAACACTTAATAACTATATTATTTGCACTGGGAAAGTCACTTTCCATTTGCCTCATTTTCTTTAACTGTAAATTGGGAATAATGACAATACTTTAAATGTTTTAAGAATCAAATGAGATATTATTTATAAAAAGTACTTAGCACAGTTTCTAGCACATTGTAGAGGTTTTATAAATATTTATTCTCCATTCCCACTCCCACTTTCCATAAAGATCATCATGGGCTGAAATTTTCAGAGATTTTCCCGTCTTCTGGGGTTTCTACCTCTAGAGCTGGTCATGCTGAGATGTGTGGAGCCACAGGAATAATGCTCATTATTTCTCTATATTTGGAGAACAGTAGGCCATTATCTGGAGTCTGTTGGGCTGGGGAGCCAAGAAAGGAGAATCACAGATTTCAAAGCTGATACAGAGCTTAACCTTTAAGTAGTACAATCTTCTCATTTTACAAAGGAGGAAAGTGAGGGCTAAAAAGATGAATAGATTTGCTCAAGATCTTTCTCTTGACATGGGCTGTAAGCCCATGTCCTCTAATTTTAAATTCTATTCTCCCTCTACTACTCTGGGTTATCTCTACATTACAAAGCAATGGTTTCCCTCTGCACTATTTCCATGGTTAAGAGCTACATTTCTCAATGACTCTTTCCAGGGGGGATGGCTCATCTATTTATTATTTATTGGTCATTTAGCTCAACTCACTAATTTTTCAGATGAGGAAACTAAGGTCCAACTAGGTTAAATCACTTCCTCAAGGTCACACATGCAATAAATGGCAGAGCTAGATTTTGAAATCAGTTTGCTTGCCTTAAAATCTAACCCACTTTCCACTGTATCATGCTCCCTTCCTGTCTAGATTTAGGAACCTGCCTTATGATAGC
>JAJPUD010005200.1:134388-167014 GCA_023553655.1 Myrmecobius fasciatus
TCAAATCTTAAAGTTCAAAGTTCATGGGTGTGCATGATACTTTTCAGCAGCAGAATCACAGAACTATAGATAATTGATAAAATGTTAGTGTATTTAAATAAGGAAAACACACACATATTGTAGCCCAGACAAAATTTCTTGAAATGTTACAAACCTATTTATAGATTTTTTTTCTTTCCAGGAATAGATTTTTCATTACTTCTGAGTAAGGGTTTACAAAGGGGAAAGAGTTGGGAGATGGAGATGGGTTAGCAGTTATGGATTTCTGTGGAAAGAGAAGGCTCTGTGCTTTTTGTGGCTAATGGAGAAAAGTTGGTGTGATAATTTGATATCACCCTCCAAAAAAAACCCCATTTTAACATTTTAGACAGAAGTGTTTGAATGAAGAAATCTGATTCCTCAGTTAGCCAACTGGCACCAGTACCAAACAATAGAATGGTTTATCCGTGTAGTTTATAATAAATAAATGACCCTTTTTGTGCTATTTCAAAATGTATGGAACTTATGAGAATTTGTGTTCTTAATCAACATGAAAGATATGGCTCCCTGCTGCCCTTTCCACAGCATGTTACCCTACTATTAGGAAATTTTTTTATAGTAATGATAATCTGAAAAGTAGCAGTAGTACAGTGACTAAAACACTTACAGACTCAGGAAAATCAGAGTTCAAGCCCTTCCTCTGATACACATTGATTGTGTGACCATGGAAAAATTCCTAAACTTCTCAGTGTGCCAGGGAACTCTTGACCATAAATTAGAGATAAGTTTCTTCTTTCCATTAGTGGGGGAGTTTTTACACTAATTTAGCACAGTGGCTAGCTGTGTACTAGTGGACTAAGGTCACAGAGTCTAGTGGTCTTTGTTAATCTTTATCTTTTATTGCCTTCAAGATTTATCCTAGGGTTGTCCAGGCTTCCCAGAACTCCAATCATACCTACCTCAGATTACTAATTATTTTGGGCTCTACCCTAAAAGATCTTCTTTGGCAAGAGGGCAGAGGGAAAAATAAAAAGATACTCAGAATTCAAACATGAATCAGATAGGGAATAAGCAGGTTTATTCCAACATGAAAAGGAAATGTTAAGCAATAAAGAAACAGAATGATTATAGTCAGCTGAGCATTTTATATATTGCATTTCATCTCCTCTTAGTACATCCTGATTGACAACAACATAAGCTTTTTCTTTTGGAGATCTCTATTTGTTTGAGTGACTCTTGCTCTCTTTCCGATTGTCTCTGACATTATTTCTGCCACAACTGCTCTGCTAACAAATACTTCTTTGTTGCTTGGTGGGGGAGAGAAGAGAAAATGCCAAATACCTTTTGAGATCTCACAGGTTCCCCTAAAGGGAAAAAGGGGAGGTAGCCCTATTTTAAACACAAACTTGCTTTAAAACCCACCAGATCTCAGCTTTCTGCCAAGCCCAGTAGGGAACAGGACAACCCCCTTCCACGGACAGTCTAGGGCTCAGAGCATTATCCTTACACTTCGAGGTCAAAAGGAAGAAGTCTGAGGGCATAGAATTGTCCTTTCACACAACCATAGAGTTTGTGTTCAGCAACCTAGTTTTCTGCCCACAAAAAACAATAAGAGGCTTTCTCTGCCTACCCTGAAGTGGGAGTGGAATGGGGATGAATCCTCCATTAGAAATACCCAAAAGGGGGGCAGCTAGGTGGCGCAGTGGATAGAGCACCAGCCCTGAAGTCAGGAGGACCTGAGTTCAAATCTGGTCTCAGACACATAACAGCTGTGTGACCCTGGGCAAGTCACTTAACCCCAATTGCCTCAGCAAAAACAAACAAACAAAAAAAAAACTCTCTTTGGGGCAGCTAGGTGGCGCAGTGGTTATTGTGACTTCTCTATTCTGATGAAATCACAAATTTGTACTCCACCATCTTTCCCCTTTCCACAAAAAAAAATCACATCACCTTTGAACTTATCAAGGGTTCATATGCATCATCTAATATGGCCTTCATAGAAGTCCTACAAGCTATCCTGTGCAAGTATCCTCAACCAAAATTTATAGGAAATAAGGTAACTTAGGCAAAGTCACACAGCTCCAGAATTTGGAAGGCAGAATTAAACCTATATCCTGGCTCTAAATCCATGCCATATATTGATAAATGATACCTTGTTTTGCCAATGATAATCTTACTTTCATTTGGTTTTTAAATGCTTGGAGATTCTTTTAGTCAGTGAAAGCTTAATAGAACTCACCTAGTCTATGATTAAAACTTCTAGAAGTTTTCTGTACCATTCAACTAGAGTTGTGTTTCCCTAAGCAACAAAGATAATAAGCAGTTTTGAAACATGTTGGTCTGATAAAGATAGAAAAAGGCTTTAAAAAAGAGGAAGCATTGAAACCAGATAGAATTTCAAATGAATTAAGATGGTGAAGATGGAACTAAGATTCCAATTTCATGAGGATGGCAGGAATAGATAATATAACAGTGTATCAAAACAGGAATATAAATGGATCTGAATTTTATGGAATTTAGGCTTCATTAGATTTACTTGATGAGAGGCCTTAGGCAAGTCACTTAATATCTTTGTGCCTCAGTTTACTCATCTGTAAGATGGAGATAATAGCCTACTCCCTATTTCATATGTTGCTGTGATGATAATGGGATACAAATGTAAGCTCTGCATTTATACAATAGACATACAATAAATGTAAGCTCTTAATATCCCCCCTCAAAAAAAATTGGGCTCCAGACATTGTTATTCTGAGTGGGAAAGAAAGGACTATTGTGTAATTCTTTGTAATCTCTTTGAAAAGCAGAAATGTCACATGTAGAAAAGAAGCTGACATTTTCCAGAGCTGTCAAGTGACTCTTGGATGCGATGGCCAGCTTTGTCTGATGCCTTATTTATCAAATGTTGGCTATTCCCTGATGGCCTCAGATCACTATGACCTGTTGGTTATATCTTATGGACTTCTCTACTGTCAGTATAAGCTTTTCAAGATGACAGGAAATCAGCACTGCATGTAATTTCCATTTAAATAAACAACGACTGCACTTCATACCTTTCCCCCAAGTGCAAGCAGTGCCATTTCAACTCTAGTGATACTGCAGGCTTCCAGGCCTCAAAATCAGGAGCAAAAAGATAGGCAGGTTCCTTAGAAGGCCAGCCAACATTATTTCCTTCCTCTGTCCAGGAAACAAATCAGTGAAATCCTCCTTTTCTTAAGATTTAGTCAAGTTAATAACATTTATGAAGTGCCTACTATGTACTAACCTGGATGAAGCCTGGCTAAGAGCCAGGGTGGCAATAACTAAGACAGCATTCTGATTTGGAAAGGGACAAAATTTATTGGTATTATACTTTTATCCCCTTTTATATTTGAAAAATAGCTGGGGCAACTAGATGCCACAGTAGATGGAATACTGGTCCTGATATCAGGAGGACCTCCGTTTAAATCTGGCCTCAGACACCTAACGCTTATTAGCTACGTAACCCTGGGCAAGTCACTTAACCCCAACTGCCTCAAAAAAAAAAAATAAGAGAAAGAAAAATAGCATTGTAAACTTAGGTTTGGCAGAGATGGTAACTAATAGAGTGTCTAGAAAGATGAATAATATTATGATTATTTCATATTTTATAATTCATAGATCTAGAGAGGTCATTTAGTCTAACAAACTTTTTTTTCAGATCAGGGAACATGACAAATATTTCTCTTTCCCCCTTCTCACTACCAAGATTCTTCTTGCAGCTAAGAAATATGAGATAGAATGCTAGACTTTGAATTATAAAGACCTAGATTCAAATCTTGTCTCAGATACTTACTAGCTATGTGACCCTGGCAAATTCAACTAATCATTTTCTGCTTCAATTTCTTCATCTGTAAAATGGGGAAAATAAAAATGTAGATTATATGAGGCAACATTTATGAAGGACTTTGTATTCCTCCTACCCCTGATTATTAAAAACCATTCTTTTCTTTCAAAGAAATGTGTTGTTAATGTTTTTATTATTATGTTTTTTCATTGGTACAGGGAAATTATGATGAGGAAACTCCTTCTACCAGTGAAAACCAGTCCTCTTCCCTTCACCTTATAGTTAGAGTTATGTAGCTACATAAATGCTCACCAATATCATTATCAATCATCATCATCATTTAGGTGCCAACAAAAGTTTTAAAAAATTGCTCATATGATATATTTGATATTTATTCAATTTGATACTTATTAAACAATTGCTATATATAAAGCAACGAGATGCCACATGGCATAGGAGATAGAGAACAACCTTAGAGTCAGAAGAGCAAAAAAATCAAATTCTACTTTGGACACAATACCGCTTGCTTCATCCTGGGCAAATCACTCAACACTCAATCAACTCTCTAAGACTGTAAGTTGCAGAGAAAGTGCCTTATTTTTATTGGAAGAGGGAGTTTCCACTTCAGAATTTTCATATAGGAATGAAATCAAACAATAACATATTCCATTGAAAAAGATCATTGTTTTTAACAAGGGGAATGAAGAGTATATGAATAATTTGCTAGGCACTGGTGATACACATTTGAATAAATACTTAATCTTCAGAATTTTGAGATGTAAGAGACATTAGAAATCATCTAATCCAACAATTTCATTTTAAAAATGGAAAAACAGAGATGGGGGAGGCAAGTAGTTTGTCTAAGATGAGGAAGATAGTCAATAGCGGAATGCAATTCAAACTGAAGTCCTCTGTTTCTACATTTGGTATTCTTTCTGCTTTTTCTTAAAAACCTTGCTGTCTAGCAGGGAAATAATATCTCTACATAAATAAGTGAGGAGTGCAACAGGATATGTGACAAGTGCAAGGGGAAGATCAGGGGAAAGTGCAATGAAAAATATTAATAGAGAAACCACTTTTTATGCTAAATATTGAAGGAAGGGTGTTTTTTTTTTAAATAGGCAGAGCTGTGGAGTGTGGATATCTTGCTTGAATGCTCAATGAAAGTAGCAAACATAATGAGATCAGAGAAAAGCTAATATTTCTATGTGTCTGGACCATAAAGTGGATCAAAGTGGTGAAAAATATGGTTGGGAAAGTAATATTAGTCCTCAAATACCAGGATAAGGAGTCTTAGTTGTGTATTGAAGAAAATGGTTGAAGCATGATATAATGATCAATACATTGGTTATGAAGGCAAAAACTTGGCTTTGAGTCCTGGTTCCAAAACTTAACACTATTAGCTGTGCAATCCTCACCAAGTTACTTAATCTCTATGGGCCTCAATAGAGATAGGTAATACATGCACTGCTTAACTTGCAGTGTTGTTGAGGTGAAAACACTTTGTAGACATTAGAGAACAATGTAAACCATGAGTTATTTTTATCTTACGAAGGCTCTGAATTGAGGAGTGTTATGCTCAGAACTTTCAAGCAAGAAAGTCTCCAGAATAAAATTGTAGGGGAAAGTATCAAGGAGATTTGGATGGTCAAAAACATAAAATCAGAAAGAATGATGAAGCAAGATGAGAACTAAAATAAAACCAATAGATCTGGAAAAATTGCAAGGAGCAAGGATTGAGGGAATTGGACTTAGTTTCTTCAATCTAGGAAATAGATTGATTTTTTTTTCTTTTTTTAAATTTTGCATAATTGAATGCTTTAAAAATTGTTTAACAGTTTTATTTAAAAAGTTGAATTCCAAATTTTATCCCTCCTTTCTTCTGTTCCCTAAAACCTTCCTGAGATGATAAACAATCAGATAATAGGTCATACATGTTTGATTATGTAAAACATTATTATTTTAGTCATATTTTGTGAAAAAATTCAAATAAAAGCAAGAAAATAAAAGAAAGTAAAAAATAGCATGCTTTAGTCTGTATTCAATCATTATTAGTTATGCTCTGAAGGGAGATAGTATGCTTCATCATTAGTCCTTTGAGATTGTCTTAGATCATTGTATTGCTGAGAATAGTTATTTACAATTCTTCATCAAACAATATTGCTGTTACTATGTACAATGTTCTCCTGGTTCTGTTCACTTCACCATGTATCAATTTATGTAAGTCTTCCCAGGTTTTCCTGAAATTATCCTGCTCATTCTTTCTAACAGTATAATAATACTCCATTACAATCATATAATACAGCTTGTTTAGCCACTTCCTAATTGATAGACATACTATTGATTTCCAGTTCTTAGCTACCATAAAAAGAACTGCTGCAAATATATATATATATATATATATTACAAATAGATCCTTTTTTCTTTTTTGAATGCTTTTGTAATATAGACCTAGCAGTGGTAATGCTAGATCAAACAGCATACACAGTTTTATAGCCCTTTGGGCATAGTTCCAAATTGGTCCCTAGAATGGTTAGATTAATTTACAACTCCACCAATAGTTCATTAGTTTCAGAGTTTTCCCATACACCTTTAAACATCCAACATATTCCTTTATTGTTATGTTAGCCAATCTGATAGGTGTGAAATGGTGCTTCAGTTTTGTTTTGAGTTCCATTTCTCTAATCAATAGTGATATAGAGCATTTTTTCATATGACTAAATAGTTTTGATTTATTTACCTAAAAATTGCCTGTTCATATCCTTTGACCATTTATAAATTGGGGATTGACTTGCATTTTTATAAATTTGATACAGTCCTCTATATATTTGAGAATGAGGTTTTTATCAGAGATGCTGGTTGCAAAATTTTCCTTCAATTTTCTGCTTTTCTTATAATTTTGATTGCATTGGGTTTTTTTGTGCAAAAACTTTTTTTTATTTTATATGATCAAAAATATCTATTTATATTTTTAATACTCTCTGTATCTTCTTTGTTCATAAATTCTTCCCTTATTCATAAATCTGACAGATAAACTACCCCATGCATTGAACAAATAAATTCATTTAGGTAGAATTATCATTTTTATTATATTGACTCAGCCTACCCATGAGCAATTAATATTTTTTCAATTTATTTAGATTTGACTTTATTTGTGTGAAAAGTGCACTGTATTTGTGTTATATAGTTCCTCAGTTTGTCTTGGCAAGTAGAATCCAAAATGTTTTATATTGTCTATAGTTATTTTAAATAGAATTTCTCTTTCTATGTCTTCCTGCTGAACTTTGTAGATAACATAGAACGTGATGATATTTATGGGTTTCTTTTATATCTTGCTACTTCCCTTAAGTTGTTAATAATTTTAAATACTTTTTTTAGTTGATTCTCTAGGATTTTCTAAGTATAACCATATCATCTTCAAAGAACAATAATTTTGTTTTTCCATTGTCTATTCTAATTGCTTATTTTGTCTTCTCTTATTGTTATAGCTAACATTTTTGGACAATATTAAATATTTGAGATGATAATGGGCATTCTTCTTTCACACCTGATTGTATTGAGAAAACTTCTAGTTTATTCCAATTACAAGTAATGCTTGCTGATATTACTTATTTACATAAATATTACTTATCATTTTAAGAAAAGCTCTACTTTTTCCTATTCTCTCCAGTGTTTAATAGGAATGGATGCTGTATGTACCTTGTCAAAGGCCTTTTCTGTATTTTTTGAGATAATCATGTGATTTCTGTTGGGTTTGTTATTGATATGGCCAATTATTATAGTAGTTTACCTAATATTGAACCAGCCCTGCATTCCTAGTATCAATCCCACTTGGTCATGGTGTATGATCTTTATCATATATTGCTGTAATCTCTTTGATAATATTTTATTTAAAATTTTGCAGCAATATTAATTAGGGTAATTGGTCTATAATTTTCTTTCTCTCTTTTGACTCTTCCTGTTTGAGTGTCAGCATTATTTGTGTCAGAAAAGAAATTTGGTAGGACTTCTTCATCTATTTTTCCAAATAGTTTACATAGTATTGTGATTAATTATTCTTTATTTTATTGGCTTTTTATTTTTTCAAAATACATGCAAATAGTTTTCAATATTCACCCTTGCAAAACCTTGTGTTCCAATTTTTTCTCTTCCTCTTTCCTTCCCCCTCCCCTAGATAGCAAGTAATCCCATATAGATTAACCATGTGAATTAATTGTTCTTTAAATATTTGGTAAAAATAAATTTGTGAATCCATCTGTCTTTGGAGATTATTTTCTTAAGAAGTTCATTATGGCATATTCAATTTCTTTTTCTAAGATTAGGTTAGTTAAGTATTTTATTTCTTCTTTTGTTAATCTGCAAAATTTATATTTTTGTAGCTATCGATCTATTTTATATAGATTGTCAAATTTATTGGCATATAATTGGTTAAGGTAGCAGCTCACAATTGTCTTAACTTCTTCATTACTGCTGAGATCACTCCTTTCATTTCTGATACTAGTAATTTGGTTTTCTTCTTTCCTTTTTTCAATCAAATAAACCAATAGTTTATCTTTTTTTTTATTTCATTATAGTTTTATCCATTAGTTCAATGGTCTTCTTACTTTCGGTTTTATTAATCTCTCCTTTGATTTTTTTAGGATTTCCAATTTGGTGTTTGTCAGGATTTTTTATATGTCCTTTTCCTAGTTTTTTTTTAATATGCATACACAATTCATTGGTCTGCTTTTTCTCAATTTTATGTATTTATTTTTCAATGCTAGGCAATTGGGGTTAAGTGACCTGTCCAGGTTCACATATCTAGTAATTGTCAAATGTCTTAAATCAGATTTGAACTCAGGTACTTCTTACTCCAGGTCTGGTGTTCTATCTAGTGTTTAATTTAGCTGTCCCCTCCCCTTATATTTTATGGATGTAAAAAATTAGAGATATAAATTTTCCCTTACGTGTACCTCTTTGACTACATCCTATAAATTTTGGTATGTAGTTTCATTTTTCTCATTTTCTTTAATGAAATTATTGATTGTTTCTATCACTTGTTTTTTTTTTTGGTGCATTAGTTTTTTAGGATTAGATTATTTGATCTTCAATTAATTTTTAATCTCTATTTACACTGTACATTATTGAATGTATTTTTATTGCATTATGATCTAAAAATAATATATTTACTGTTTCTATTTTTCTGCATTTGGTTATAAGGTATTTGTGTCCTGATACGGGATCAATTTTTGTGTAGGTACCAATACTGCTGAGGAAAATGTATATTCCTTTCTATTCCCATTCTATTTTCTCCAAAAATCTATCATATCTAACTTTTTCAGAATTTTATTCATATCCTTAACTTTTTTTGTTTAGATTTATCTTGTTCTGAGAGGGAAAATTTAAGGAACTTCAGCAGTGTAGTTTACCTTTTCCTCCTGTAACTCATTCAATTTCTCGTCCAAAAATTTAGGTACTATATCTTTTAGTTCATATATGTTAAATGTTGATATTTATTCATTGTCTATGATACCTTTTAACAAAATATAGTTTCCTCCTTTCTCTCTTTTAACTAGATTTATTTTTACTTTTGCTTTTTCTGAGATTAGGATTGCTATTTCTTTGCTTCAGCTGAAGCATAATAGACTCTGTTCTCCAGTTCCTAACTTTTACCATGTGTGTATCTCTCTGCTTTAATTGTGTTTCTTGTAAACAATATATTGTGGAATTCTGTTTTTTAATCCATTCTGTTACTTACTTCCATTTTTGTGTGAGTTCATCCCATTCACATTTATAATTATGATATATGTATTTCCCTCCATGCTATCTTTTGCTTGTTTATCCCTTTCTCTCTCTTACCTACTCCTACCCTTTCCTCCCTTACATGTTTACTTCTGACTACTGCTTTCCTTAATATGAACTCCTTTTTATCAATACCTCTTCCCTCTTCTATTATTTCCAACCCTTTTTACTTCCTTGTAGGGTAATATAGATTTCTATATCCAACTGACTGTGAATGTTATTCGTTCTTTAAACCAGTCTTGATGAAAGTAAGGTTTAAACTTTGCCTATCACTACTACTGTGACTTCCATCATTCCCTCTATTATGATAGTTCTTTCATGCAAAATAATTTACCCCATTCAATTTCTCCCCTCCTTCTTCTTACAGTGTGATTCTCTTTCTCATTAATTTATTTAATTTTTTGTAATATTACCCCATCAAACTCACCTACTATCCACTCCCTCTGACTACATATACTCCTTTTAATTGTTCTTATACTAATAAACCTTTTAAGAGTTACATAAATTATTTTGCCATATAGAAAAACAGTTTAACTTTATTGAATATCTTGTTTTTTCTCTCTCTTGTTTCTTTTTTATCTTTTTATGCTTTCCTTGAATCTTATATTTGGAGGGCAAATTTTTATTCAGTAGAAATACTTAAAGTCCTCTATTTTGTTAAATATTTATTTTCCCCAGAAAGATTATATTCAATTTTGCTGGGTAAATGATTTTGGTTGTAATCCTAACTCCTTTTCCTTCCAATATAAGCCCTTTGGTTCTGTTATGAGGAAGCTGCTGAATCCTGTGTAATCCTAGCTGAATCCTGTGTAAATTTATCTCCATGATATTTAAATTGTTTTGTTTTGGATGTTTGCAATACTTTCTCTTTAATTTGTGAGCTGTGGAATCTGATTATGACATTCTTAGGAGTTTTCATTTTAGGATTTCTTTCAGGCAGTGATTGGTGGATTCTTTCAATTTTTATTTCACTCTCTAGTTCTAATATATCAAGGCAGTTTTCTTAGATAATTTCTTGAAAATGTTGTCCAGGCTTTTCTTTTCTTTATTTCTTTGTTTTTTTGTTTGTCTTTATATCATGATAGTCCAATAATTCTTATATTATCTCTCCTAGATCTAATTTTTAAGGGGAGTTTTTTTTTTCCCATGGGAAATTTCACATTTTCCTCTCTATTTTTTTTTTTACTTTTTAAAAAATTTTGTTGTGTTGTTTCTTGATGTCTCTTAGAGTCATTAGTTTCCACTTGTTCGGTTCTCATTTTTAAGGAAATATTTTTTTCAGTGAGCTTTTGTACTTCCTTTTCCATTTGGCCAATTTTATTTTTTTTTTGGTTGGGGGGGAGGAGGAGTTATTTTCCTTGATAATTTTTTTTGTATATCTTTTCCTTTGCTATTCATTCCTTTTTTCATGATTCTCTTGCATTACTCTCATTTCTTTTCTTTTTTTTTTAAGTGAGTTCTCATGTCTTTTCCCAATTTTTGTTTTACATCTCTAATTTCCTTTTTTAAAAATCCTTTTAAATCTCTTTCAGGACTTCTTTTGGGGCCTCAGAACAAATTATATTTTTCTTCAAGGCTACATGAGATATAGCCATTTTGACATTATTGTCCTCTTCTAAGTTTGTGCCTTGACCATCCCTAGAATTTTTCTGTAGTCAAGCTTTGTTTTTGGTTCTTTCTCACTTTTTTCTGCCTTTTTTGTGACTTGGTGTTTTCTGTGAGAACCAGGCTCAAGCTTTTTTAGCTTGAACTCTCAGTCTAAGTGCTTAGCTTTCACTAAACTTGGGTGGTTAGGTGATTGCTTTTTCTGGGCAGCAGGCTTCCCTTCTGGAGGATAGGGCAGTGAGACCTCCATGTTGGCTTTCCCTGGGTGTGGATTTAGCTGCTGGCCTGCTTCAGTTGTGGGCCTTTGCTGTTGGGATATTTTGGAAATAGAGTCTCTCTGCTGGTAGGCGCCAGGGCAAGGCTTCCTGTTGGCTAGTGCTGAGAGTGAGGTTGCTGGAGTGGAACCTTGCTGCTTTGTACACACTATTATTTGCCTAGAAGCTTGCTGGTTTATAGAAGGGTAAGGGCTTCACTGGAGCATTGTCCTAACCAGAGCCTTGCTGCAGGTCTACTACTATGAGCCTGGGGCTCCTGCTACTACTGCTCTTGAACCTCACTCCCTTCCCATTCCAGTGAGATAAACCTTTCCTGCTAGGCTAGTAAACTGCTTCCCTCCTCTTAGACCAATTCTAAGGTAATTTTCTAGTTGTTTGGATTGGAATTTGGGGGCTTCAGAGGATTTCTTCTTCACTCTTCCATATGGGTCTTGATTTGTATTTAGCACCTTCTACTCATCATTTCAGAACCTTTCTCTTTCATTTTGACATCATCTCCCCAATCCATATTGTCTCCACCACTCACCACTGCCCACAATAGGGTCAATTTCAATGCTTCCAATCTCTGCCTTTTTCCACTGCATTCTCTGGAAACCCTGTATATTCCTCCACACACTGAAATAGGCCCTGCCAATTAACATTTTCTCCTCTTTAATAGGATTCTGTGTGGCCAGGACTCTAGAATAAGTCATAAAAGAAGCATCTGTTAGCCCATATGCTGCAGCAAAAACTGTCAAGTAATAAATGCTTCCTCCAGATTGCTTTCTGACCTGGTTCCTGGTCTCTCATATCCATGCCTGGCACCAGACCCCTCTCCTAAATTTGTGTTAATCCTTCACACAGAAACCAGACTTTTACTGATTGCTAATTCTTTATCATTAGCACAGACTCTCTGCTTCCTCCTCCTCAAAACCTCATCTTCCTGTTGATTTGTCCTAACTGTTCTTATACTAAATCCAACCTTTTCTGCAGGAATGTGCATGTATAGCTGCTTTTACCTCTAAGAAGATGAGAGTATCAATTTACAATTAGACATGCATTTAAGATTCACAGAGTTCTTTCATAACAACTCCATAAGGTGAATATGCAGGAATCATAGCATGCATTTTACAGGTGAGGAAAAAATGATGATTTGCTCATAGTCACATGGTGTAGAATATAAAATTCAACTAGGCTCTGTTTCCTGAAAAAAAAAAAGAGCCCTGTTGCTGCTAAGAGATGGTGAAAGATTAGGTGAAGGGGCAGCTACAGGGTGCAATTCATAGAGCACCAACCCTGAAAGTAAGGAAGTTCTGAATTAAAAGTCAGACCTCAGACACTTAATACTTATTAGCTAAAAGCTGACCCTGGGCAAGTCACTTAACCCTAATTAAGAAAATGATCACATATTATTGGATTGCTTGCTGTCTTGGGGAAGGGGAAGAAGGGAGAAAGGGAGAGAAATTTGAAACATAAGGTTTTGCAAAGGTAAATGCTGAAAACTATTTTTGGATGTATTTAGGAAAATAGAATACTATTAAAAAATACAATTTTTAAAAAAAAAAGGAAAAAAAAGGTTAGGTGATCTAATACCTAATAGGTTAGATTCAAACACTATTATATTGATAGTATTGTATCTAACTTTAAAAGTTAGATGGAACCAAATAAGTCATTTAGTCATATTGCCTCAGTTCACAAATTTGAGGAATCTTGGAAAACTGGAGAACATATTTCAGGTTATGGAATAAATAAATTGTTCTATGTTATTTTATATATTATATGATTGTATTTTATTTTTATATATTATATTCATTCTTTCACAATATGTTTATTAAGACTCCATTGCCTAAAAAGCATTATGCTAAATACTGGGGAAGATATAAAATGAAAATGAGACATGGTCCCTGCTTTCATGGAACATACACCTTATTGGGGGATAAGACGCAAAGATATAAGTATAATATGAAATATCACCTTAAAAGAGAGTCCTGAAGAAAAAAATCAACATTGACAAGAATTTAAAGAGAGTGGATTATATAGACTTGAAAAGTGGGAAAGTTGATTAAGGGGATGACAACAGCTGGAGGTGGGAGGCAAAGAGTATATTTATTCATCCTCCTAACTCCCCATGACAGATCAAGTGGAGAGCAGAGGATTGTTGAGGATATTATAGAAAAGATTCTTGCTCAGGTATGAATGAGTGTCGATGACTTCTAACACTACTTCCAAATTCTGGTATTCCATTCCTTTGGGGATGTATTAAGTTTATTAGAATAGGGATAAGTATTTAAGAAGTTAACATGAGGACAGAAACAAAAGATGAAATGTTATGTCCTGGGAACAAGTTGCCTAGTTTGGCTGAAACTGAGGGGATGTAATTGTGAGGAGCATGAAATAAATCCGGAAAGATAAACTGGAGCCAAATTGACAAAAGCTTTAAATAAAAATGAGAAGTTTGTATTCTATCCTTAACAATGGTAGAGAGCCACTGAGCAAGAGAACATATATCTTATGTCAGAATCCCTTTTGATGCAAAGAGTTCAGGCATACTTTTGAGAGAATTCTCATTTCCCTAGATCCTATACCAGTGATGTAAGATTATCAACATCTGGCATTCTTTTAGAATGCAAGCTTTCTTTCCAGCACAAAGAATCAAAGTATCCAAGTCATGGACACTTTTATTTAAAAGTTATTAGAAGTGAATAAGTCATCTTTGAACCCAATTCAATATCTTTCTCCACCGTAAACCTCAACAAGCAATGCCCCCATAAGAACACTCAGCATCTTTGTGACTTACAGTATTGTCCTGGGTGGGACTTCAGTCAGATTCATCAGGAGTGGCTTTCCTGGATCAGAGCTTCTATTCTTGGATACATGCAGATGGCTACATAATTGCTTCATTACTTCCCGTAGTTATCCAGTTGTTGCTCCTTGTAAGAATTTCTATTGCCTTCCTCCACTACTTAACTTTGGCTCTTCTCCATTTCTAGCAGATGTTGCTGATTCTTTCTCCTCTGCAAATCCTCCAGGGCCTCTTGCTATCATTCTGCTTTTCTTTATTGTTCCCAAAATTTTAACTATCCAGAAAACAACATTTGTACTTTTCCAGGGCCCCAGCTTACATATAACCTGCATGTAGCAGGTATTAGAGGGATATTTGGTACAATTCAAAATTGGCTATAATATACTTGAAGTTAGGAAAAACCTAGGTTTGAAATCTCATTTAGACATGTAATAACTATATGAACTTGAGTAAATCATGTCCCTCTTATTCTACATTCTCTCATCTACAATAATATCACATCTCAAAGGATTATGAGGATCAAATGAGATAATAAGGCTTTATAAGTCTTAAAGTATATAAATATAAGCTATTATTATTTCCCTTCTCTTTCTCTGAATACTTTAAGTGACATCTTTTGCTCAAAATATCAACCTCATATCCATGCCCAGCTAAAGCCTTCAAGTTCAGAGTATTCTCGTTCTTTCCCCATTCTCCTTTCTTCCTCTTCTTCTTGGGCAGTTCCAATGATCCTAGACCCACTCGAAAAACAGAAGGGAGAAGGACAAAACTGGCTGCCCTCGATGCAGTTCACTATTTCTTGGAGGAAGAAATTTGTCTTAATTCTTTTATAGTAGCAAATTATGTGGGCCCCAACCACAAATTGACTTTTATCTAATCAAAAGACTCACAGTACCTAACATTCTGGAATCCTGTGAGAGCTTGCTGTTCAATGGCAGTAAGAGATTTTTAAGTCCTAATGTTGCCCAATGGAAATTCCCCTTATCCTAAGAACACATTTAAAGAATATAGCTACATGTAGAGAGGTTGGGGGGGGGGATATTGCATTGTCTTGCAGTGTCAAAATAAATTTTTATCTTTTAAGCTCAATTTGGCATTTTTGGGATCTCAGTGCTTAGCAGAGGGTTATACCTGACCCAAAGGAAGGGTTGTTTTCTTATTAGAAAGAAAAAAAAAGCAGATAAAATTATTTTGGCCTTCACAGAATCAAAGGGCACATGAAATATATATATATATATAAAATATCTATATGTTATATATATCATTATAATTAAGGCAGACATAAATATATAGACCCATCCTCTGTTATATGAGCAGGTATTTGATAGAATTTTGGTGGTGGGGATGCTTGTTTTTAACTACTATTTTAATTTTTTTAAGTTTTCCCATAAAATAATATCAATCTAAGTGGTGGTAGTGATAATGAAGGTGGGGGTGAGAGTAAATTGTGCTAATTGAGCCAGCTCTAATCTTTCTGACACAATATTGGGATCATAGATCTACAGCTAGAGATTTTTATAGCCATGTCTAATCCCTTCATTTTACAGCTTAAAAAACTGAGATAGGTCAGGTGACTTGCACAGTGTCACAAAGGCAATGTTTGAGGACAATTTTTGAACCCTCATGCTCCAAGAGAAGTGTCCTATTCACTAGATCAAAGATTCTTAACCTCTTTTGTGTCATGGAACTTTTTCATATATGGCTGCTTTCTTGGAATAATATTTTTATTATTTGTTTATTTTTAATTAAAAATTTTTATGTTATATGTACATATATTGTTTACATGTTTCCATATGAATCATGTTGGGAGAGAAAAATCAGAATAAAAAGGGAAAACTATAAGAAAGAAATTAAATTGAAATAATTACTAAATATGTCTTTTTAAGTTCCCAAACCCCAGGTTAAAAATTCTTTCACTAGACAATGATCTCTTACTAATCAGCTGTTTTATTATGAAAACTGTTTTAAATTCTCCAGTGTTAAGTCAGGCCTCCCCTTGAATGTGATCTTCCATTTTCTCTGAATCTATCTAGTGTCACATTATGCATATATATTATATTATCCCATTAGAATGAAGGAAGGGAATCCTTCCTTGAAGGAAGGGAATATTTTTGCTTCTGTTATATTTCCAACCCTTTACACGGGGGTTGGCACTTAGTAAGCTCTCAATAGTAATCTTAATAGACAGCATTTTTTAGTGCTTTACAAGTACCATCTCCTTTTATCCTCAAAACAATTCTGTAAAATATATACTGTTATTATTTCAGTTTTACAGATGAAAAACTGAGGCAAATAGAAGTCAAGTGACTTGCTCAGATTCAGACAGTTTCTAAGTTCCTGAGTCTGGATTTGAACTCATATCTCTCTGATTCCAGGTCTAGTATTCTATCAAACATCAAGTGACAACAAACTGCCTATTAATCAGAGAGCTAATATTATAACAGATCTCAATAGACTTTCCAATCTAATCTCTTCATTTCACAGATGAAGAAATTGAGACAGACCTAAGTAGTTTGAGTGATTTTCCCAAAATTTCAGAGTTGCAAAATATCCATGGTCACTCTGCTTGTAAGTGACAAAGCCAATATTCAAATTCAGATTTTCTAATTCCAAAGTCCAGTGCTCATTTTGTAGAACTATAGGATATTTTACATCTAATAGAATAAAAGATCTTTGAGGTCATGGACCATTTTTTTGAATCAGCTTTGCATATTCAATCTCAGCTTAATGCCTTAAATAGAGTAGGCTCTTAATGATTTTTTAAAAAAAAATATAATTCAGCTCTAATAAATCCTACTAGAGTCCTTATTAGCTAGATTGATCTCTGATGTCAGAGTTCCCAAGAGAATAAATGGTTACACAAATCTTGCTTAAATGGCAGGATGTCTCTGCTACCCCTGGGAGTTAAAATAGTTTTGCATCTTCACTAGTGGATTGGCATCAATCTTTGGTAGATCTAAGGATCTCATTGTTCTATTAGGAGAATCACTAAGAGATTGGAAGAACTAGAGGAAGGGCTAGTGAATCTGAAGAACAAGCCTCTAATTTTGAATCATCAAATAAATAAATAAAATCCCAGGTTCTCTCAAGAGAGGATTGGTGCCTTCAATAGTCATCCAAAGTCAGTTACAATTTCCTAGAAATTTAGTAATAAGTAACAGTCAATGCTTTTAACAATTTAATCCAATTTAAATAAGGATTTTCATAGAAGCTCCATCAACCCTTCCTTTCTTTACACTTCTCTTTTTCCCTCTTCTGCTTCTTTCCCTTCTTTTTTCTATCTCTCTTACCCTATCCGTCTTGCTTATAACAAAATAACAGCACAATCTGATGTGATATAGCAATATAACATAATGAAATATAATATGCCATATGATAACATAATATAATATCATATTATAACAGTGTAACAAAATATGATATGATATGATATAATAAAGGAATACAATATAATGGAGGAAAATTTGGATCTTATTTGTAATTGCTATCAAAAGACCTTCCCATTTCCTCTCAGTGTGCAGAAATGTGATTGTAGCACAGTAATTACAATTTCTTGACTTAAAAATACAAACACATCTCCATCAGATATGAGATTAAAATAAGCCCTCTCTCCCCCACTTGCATCAATCCAATTATACCCATTTCAACATGTAGGAAAACTTTTTCTATGTCTTCCCTAATGTGAGAAATAATTGCCATTAGTTGGTCATATATTAACTGAACAACTAACCATGGTCATAATAAGAGGCAGAATAACAAAATGGATAGAAGGCTGGATTCAGGTGGGCAGACCTCAGTTTAAGTGGGGCCTCTAACACATCAATTTCCTTACCAGAAAGTGAATCCACCATGAAACCCTAAGTCCAAATCAAAGTGAAAAAAATATTCATAATAATGATAACAATCCATATTTATATAATCACTTCAAGACTTAGAAGGCATTTTCATCACAAACTTTGTAGTGTAAGGAATAAATTGCATGTGTCCCCATGTTTATACTTCCCTAGAAATATGCAATCAGCCATGTATGTGAATATCTTGTCCACCTTGCATGGCTTAAGAGAAATCCAAATGAGACTAAAAGAAAGACATGGAACCTAAAATATAGTTGCTATGTGCAGCCTCTAAATATTTCTTACCTTTCTTTTAGGATTTTTTAAAATTTGTTTTGGGTTTTTTTAGTTTGTTTTGTTTTGTTTTTATTTTCATTTTTTTTTACTTTTTGTTTTTTGCCAAGAAGGGAAGCAAATCTCCAACAGAATATAAGTTTCTTGATGATAGAGACTTCTTTGTTTTTGTCCCTGCATTCCCACTGGAAGTGTAGGTACTTGATAAATGTTTATTGATTTGAATAGATTTCTCTGTATTAGAAAATAATACATTTGCTAATAGAAGTTATTTGTATCTTCCTCATATGTCAATATCAAAACCAGGAAGTGGGAATGAAAAGAAGTTGAGTGACAAATATAGACATGTGGATAGAATTGAATATGGGTTTTCTAGGCTGACTGAATTGTGGGAGTCCGGTAGTCTTTGAATTTTATTGAAAACTTTTGTCTAGCGATGAATCATCATGAGAGGTGTCATGGGCTCATGGTCTTTCAGAGTTGAAAGGAATCCTAATGATCAGATAACTCAACTTTAGCCTATTTTCCCTACAAAACTATTTTATGGCAAACTCATGGAAGACAGGCACTTACGTGGTGGTCAAAAGAAGCAATATAAGAGATCTCAGGATCTCTCTGAAGAACTTTGTAATCTATTATGTGACATAGGAGACACTGGCAAACATCCACCCATAATGGCTTGCCCACATCAAAGAAGGAATTGTGCTATGAGCAAAGCAGAATTGTAATAGCTCAAAAAAAAAGTAAAATACATAAATTTAGAAACTCTGTACTTCAAATGTTCATGTGGACTATTTGTGCTCAACCTGTGGCAGAGCATTTCTAGCTTATATTTGTTTGATTAAGCACAATAGCATACACTGTACCTTGACTCCAACATAGTAATGACATTTTGGTCCTTTTAGAGAACCGCCAATCAACCAACCAGCTAAACTCCAAAAGACTCTTCCTTGGGAGTTTGATCATTGAGTGGTAGTTATCATTGCAGCAATATATGCTTCAATCTACTAAGGAGAGTAAATAGAGGGAAGATATATAATGAGGAAATCACAAATCTTTTGAAGTTAAAGAAGAAATTGCCTACCTATGTTATGTATGTGGACACAAAGAAGCTTAAAAATATTAATCAGGTGACTCATTACAAAAGAATAAATGCTATTAATCTGGAGCTTGTTTTCACCAGCATCTCTTTGGCAAAAGAGAGAGAGAGAGAGAGAGAGGGAGATCTTACTCCTCTAACAAAATTTCTAAAATTCAGATCAGATGTATGCATTCCTGGCCCAATGATTCTTGACATGTACTGGTAGATTTGTATCCTATTTCTTTTCTTTTCTTTTCTTTTTTTAATTAAAGCTTTTTATTTATAGAACATATGAGTAATTTTTCAACATTAGCCTTTGCAAAATTTTCTGTTCCCAATTTTTCCCTCCTTCCCCCACCCCCTACCCTAGATTGCAGGTAGTCTAATACATGTTAAATATGTTAAAATATATAATAAATCCAATATATGTATAAATATCTATAAAGTTATCTTGCAGTACAAGGAAAATCAGATCTACAAAGAGAAAGAAAAAAACCTAAGATGGAAAAAAATGCAAGCAAACATAAACAGAAAGTGTGAAAATTCTGTGTTGTGGTCCACACTCAGTTCCCACAGGCCTCTCTCTGGCTTTCTTCATCAGTGAACAATAGGAACTGGTTTCAATCATCTCTTTGTTGAAGAGAACCATGTCCATCGGAATTGATCATCATATAGTCTTGTTGCCATGTATAATGATCTCCTATTTCTGCTCATTTCACTTAACATCAGTTCATGTAGGCCTCTCTGAAATCTTGTTGGTTGTTTCTTACAGAACAATAATATTCCATAGCATTCATATACTATAATTTGTTCAGCCATCTCCAACTGATGGGCATCCATTCAGTTTCCAGTTTCTAGTCACTACAAAAAGGGCTGCCACAAACATTTTTGTACATGTGGGTCCCTTTCCCTCCTTTAAGATCTCTTTCGGATTTAGGCCCAGTAGAAACACTGCTTCATCAAAGGATATGCACAGTTTGATAACTTTTTGAGCGTAGTTCTAAATTGCTCTCCAGAATGATTGGATCCATTCAAAGTTCCACCAACAATGTATCAGTATCCCAGTTTTCCCACATCCCTTCCAACATTCATCATTATCTTTTCCTGTCATCTTAGCCAATCCGACAGGTGTGTAGTGGTATCTCAGAGTTGTCCTAATTTGCATTTCTCTGATCAATAGTGATTTGGAGCATCTTTTCATATGACTTATAGTTTCAATTTCTTCATCTGAAAATTGTCTGTTCATATCCTTTGACCATTTATCAATTGGAGAATGGCTTGAATTAAAATGGCTTATACATTTGAATTTATTCTCTATATATTTTAGAAATGAGGCCTTTCTCTGAGCCTTTGAATGCAAAAATGTTTTCCCAGTTTATTGGTTCCCTTCTAATCTTTTCTGCATTAGTTTTGTTTGTACAAAAACTCTTTAACATGATATTATCAAAATTATCTATTTTGTAATTGGTAATGACCTCTAGTTCTTTGTTCACAAATTCCTTCCTCTTCCACAGATCTGAGAGGTAAAATATCCTATGTTCTTCTAATTTGTTTATAAAATCATTCTTTATATCTAGATCATGAGTCCATTGCAATCTTATCTTGGTAAAAGGTATTAGGTGTGGGTCAATGCCTAGTTTCTGCCATACTAGTTTCCAAATTTCCCAGCAGTTTTTGTCAAATAGTGAGTTCTTATACCAAAAGCTGGGGTCTTTGAGTTTATCAGATAATTGATTGCTATAGTCATTGACTATTTTGTCCTGTGAACCTAACCTATTCCACTGATCAACTACTCTGTTTCTTAGCCATGATTTGATGACTGCTGCTTTATAATATAGTTTTAGATCTGGTATAGCTAGGCAACCTTTATTTGAGGTTTGTTTTTTTCATTAATTCCCTTGAAATTATTGACCTTTTGTTCTTCCAGATCAATTTTGTTGTTATTTTTTCTAGGTCAGTAAAATAATTTCTTGGGAGTTTGATTGGTATAGTACTAAATAAATAGATTAGTTTAGGTAGCATTGTCATCTTTATTATATTTGCTCAACCTACCCAAGAGCATTTAATATGTTTCCAATTGTTTACATTTGTGTGGAAAGTGTTTTGTAGTTATGCTCATGTAGTTCCTGACTTTCCCTTGGCAGATATATTCCCAAATATTTTGTACTATTGAAATTTATTTTAAATGGAATTTCTCTTTGTATCTCTTACTGTTGGATTTTGTTAGTGATGTATAAAAGTGCTGATGATTTATGTGGATCTATTTTGTCCTGCAACTTTGCTAAGGTTATGAATTGTTTCTAGTAGTTTTTTAGTTGAGTCTCTAGGGTTCTCTAAGTATATCGTCATATCATCTGCAAAGAGTGATAATTTGATTTCCTCATGATGCATTCTAATTCCTTTAATCTCTTTTACTTTTCTTCTTGCCAAAGCTAACATTTCTAATACAATATTGAATAGTAATGGTGATAGTGGGCAACCTTGTTTCACCCCTGATCTTATTGGGAATAGTTGCAGTTTATCCCCATTACATATGATACTAGCTGATGGTTTTAAATAGATGCTACTGACTGTTTTAAGGAAAATTCCATTTATTCATATTCTCTTTAGTGTTTTTAATAGGAATGGATGTTGGATTTTGTCAAATGCTTTTTCTGCATCCATTGAGATAATCATAGGTTTTTTGTTCATTTGGTGATTGATATAGTCAATTAGGCTAATAGTTTTCCTAATATTGAACCATTCCTGCATTCCTGGTATAAATTCTACTTGGTCATGGTGTATTATCCTGGGGATGATTTTCTGTAATCTCTTTGCTAATATTTTGTTTAAGATTTTTGCATCAATATTCATTAGGGAGATTGGTCTATAATTTTCTTTCTCTGTTTTTGTCCTATCTGGTTTAGGTATCAGTATCATATCTGTGTCATAAAAGGAATTTGGTAGGAGTCCTTCGTTCCCTAATTTTTCAAATAGTTTATATAATATTGGAGTTAATTATTCTTTAAATGTTTGGTAGAATTCATATATAAATACATCTGGTCCTGGGGATTTTTTCTCAGGGAGTTGATAGCTTGTTCTATTTCTTTTTCCCAAATGGGACTACATAAGTAATTTATTTCCTCTTCTGTTAATCTGAGCAATCTATATTTTTGTGGTATTCTTCCATTTCACTTAGCTTATCAAATTTGTTGGCATAAAGTTGGGCAAAGTAACTCCTAATTATTGCTCTAATTTCCTCTTCATTGGTGGAAAATTCTCCCTTTTCATTTTTGGGACTAACAATTTGATTTTCCTCTTTCCTTTTTGTAATCAAATTAACTAGAGGTTTATCTATTTTGTTGATTTTTTTTCATAAGACCAACTTTTAGTTTTATTTATTAATTCAATAGGTTTTTTTACTTTCAATTTTATTAATCTCTCCTTTTTTAGGATTTCAAGTTTAGTATTTGATTGAGGGTTTTTTATTTGTTCTTTTTCTAGCTTTTTTTAGTTGCAAGCCCAATTCATTGATTTTCTCTTTCTTTATTTTATGCAAGTAAGCATTTAAAGATATAAAATTTCCCCCTATTACCACTTTGGCTGAATTCCATAAATTTTGGTATGTTGTCTCATTGTTGTTATTCTCTTGGATGAAATTAGTAATTGTGTCTGTAATTTGCTGTTTCACCCATTCATTCTTTAGGATGAGATTATTTAGTTTCCAATTGCTTTTTGGTCTATTTTCTCCTGGCCTTTTATTGCATGTGATTTTTATTGCATCATGTTCTGAAAAAAAATGCATTTACTATTTCTGCCTTTCTGCATTTGATTTTGAGGTTTTTATGCCCTAACACATGGTCAATTTTCGTGTAAGTTCCATGAAGCTCTGAGAAAAAAGTAAACTCCTTTCTGCCTCCATTTAATTTCCTCCAAAGATCTATCATACCTAACGTTTCTAACATTCTGTTTACCTCATTAACTTCTTTTTTATTTATTTTGTGGTTTTATTTATATAGTTCTGAGACGTATCCTATTTCAAAGTAATAAAGATAAAATATAAGTGTTTAATGTGTGCAAATCATTTACCTTGCTTGTGATTCCAGAGAGAAATTTAAATAGAGTTACTGTAATATAATCCCTTGATAGGGTTCATCAGACAGATTGTTCTCCATGGGGTTCTTAGGGGATTTTTTCTTCTTCTTTGCTTTATGAGAGACAGAAAGAGAGAGAAAGAGAGATGAATAGAGACATAGAGAAAGCCTTTATTCAGTCTCTACTGAGTGCTGCCAATAAAAATATAAGTAAGATAGTGCCTGCTCTCAAGAAGCTTACAATCTGATGGGGAAAAACAACAGAGGTGGAGATAAGAGAGTTTTTACACAGCCTATAACAATAGAATGGTCTTAGAAGTATCACTGGAGTCCCAGGCCCTCACAAGAGCCCTTATAATAAGCACAAGCTTATCCAGAGGAGGTAAGAGACTAAGGGATGGAATCCAGATTAACTATGAGGAGCAGGGCAGTGAGGGGAATTATCAGAATATGATTCATCTTTGAATCATAAAAAAATAAAAGCTTTCAGAAAAGTAAAAATAGCAGATGACCCTAAGGGCAATAAGTAGAAATATGATGAATGTTAAGCAGGCTGCCAAATGTTACAAATATTGATTCAAGTGTGAGGATTGACATAAAATACATAGTCAAGGAATTGGAAGCCCAGAAAAAGGATCAACAAGTCACATGGTGAAAGTGAGAGATGACATGTTGGCAGCACAAGTATTGTTCTGGTACATCTAAAATATTTAAAGAACCAGAGGAAGGACTCTAGTGTATTGGGTGATTCCTAAAGGAGGATTTGCAGAAAGACATGAACAAGAATTACATAGAATGAGCAGTTACAGAGGGATTTTAACTTATCCTAGTGGAAAGAAAATCATCACCAATGAGACCACTAATCTATCAATGTAGCTATATCTACATAAAACAGAGAAATTATACTGTTAATACAAGGTGTCCTAAAAATCTTAGTGCTATTGTAAACTTTAATAGCTTAAGCTTTAATGGTTTACAATGGCACTAAAGCTTTGGGGACTTGTGCTGTGTTCATCATCACAAAAACAATTCTTCTATGTGATCTGTTTTCCTTTGTTGGAGCATCATGATCTTTTTATAATTATTCTTATCTTACTATATAGTCTTAAACCATTTAAAAGGCATGTGATGACAAAATGATTCTTGATTTTATCAGTAATGCTTTACTCTAAGATTAAAAAAGCAAAATCAAGGGACCAAGGACCCAGAGGGAGAATCTCAACATTCTATTATGTTGCTAAGTCATTTCAATGCTCTACTGTCACCAGTTTGCCTCTGTGTGATAGTTTTGTCTTTTTAAACACCAAAATATAGTTACAATCTTGCTTCAACCCAGAGGAATAAAAAAAAATGAAGTTGAGCAATGAGGAATCTAAAAGGAGATAAACACAAAATAGCCTATGTGATTACAGAGTTGTACTGGGGCCAGCTTCTTAAGAACTGATTGCTAAATTTACAACAAAAGCATTTATACTTTAGTAATTGACAAATGCAACAAATCAGGCTTGATTTATTATTTTGTTATTGTCCAGAGTTTAAAAAGTGATGGAGAAAAACCTCAGTGATGAAGAGAAGTTTCAGTGTTTTTGCTGTTGTTTTGGCAGCAAGGTGTTAAATATTTATCAGCATAATCCAAGAGTAAGCTTTCAGGAAGGTGAGCTAGATGTGACTGTAACCTAAGAAAAAGTTTAATTCCTCCAATAGAATGTTAAAGGTAGTGCTTTCATTTTGGTCTTTGTGTTCTTAGTGTCTAGGACAATTCCTGGACACAATAGGTACATAATAAATCCTTCTTGTTTTTATTATTGATCTAGCATGGTAAAAAAAAAAAAAGATTCTACTTTTGAATACACTGAAATCAAAGCATTTTAAAGTAGCATCAATTCAAACCAGAGATATTATAAAAATCAGGGCATGTTATATTTTTCCAAATTTCAAAGATGCTTTGCTAGTGGTCATAGAAGAAGTAAAAGATAGAATTGAGATGATAATCAAGGTCTTCAAGACCAAGTCTACTCTTATTTTTACTATGCTGCTTTTCCTATCATAACTCTTTATGAGTATAGGAAGTGTTGGAAAGTATGACGCCAATCTTCCCAATTTAGATATATCAACTTTGGGGTGCCTGTTGATTTCAGGGAGAGACATGTAGTAGGTAATTGTAAATGCCCACCTGAAGTTTGGAAGAAACATGAGAAATTGTATATTTAGGAGTTGTCTGCATATTTGAAACTATGGTATTGAATAAGAAAGAAGCCAAGGACAGGGCCTGGGAACAATCCATAGTAAAGGAGTGTAAAGAGGAAACAGAGAAAGAATAGTTAAATAGGGAGATAATTAGAAGATTCCCTTGAATCTAAGGAAAGAAAAAATTCAAGTAGAAGAGAGTCATCAACAAGGTTAAATATATTTAGACATGATGATCAAGATATCATTGGTGAACTTAGGGAGAAATGTATCAGTAGAGGAGTAAAGGTGGAAACCTTAAGTAGGGAGATTACTTCCTCACTCTCACTATGCAGGTGATCTTTTTCTTTTCTTTATTTTTTTAAATAATAAATTTTTATTTTCAAAATATATGCAAAGATAGTTTTCAACATTTACCCTTGCAAAACCTTGTGTCCAAAATTTTTCTCCCTCCTTCCCTTCCTCCCATACCCTCCCCCTAGACAGCAAGTAATTCAACATATGTTAAACATGTGCAATTCTTCTATGCATATTTCCACATTTATCATGCTGCACAAGAAAAGTCAGATCAAAAATAGGAAAAAATGAGAAAAAACAAAAAGCAAGTAAATAACAAAAAAGGTGAAAATACTATGATGTGATCCACATTCAGTCCCAATAGTCCTCTTTCTGGGTGCAAATGGCCCTCCCTATCATAAGTCTATTGGAATTGGCCTGAATCACCTCATTGTTGAAAAGAGCCAAGTCCATCAGAATTGATCATCATATGATCTTCTTGTTGCTGTGTACAATGTTCTTTTGGTTCTACTCAGTTCTCTTAGCATCAGTTCTTGTAAGTCTCTCCAGGCCTTTCTCTAATCATTCTGCTGATCATTTCTTACAAAACAATAATATTCCATAACATTCATATACTATAACTTATTCAACCATTCCCCAACTGATGGGCATCCACCAAGTTCCCAGTTTTCTTCCACTACAAAAACTACCACAATCATTTTTGTACATGTAGGTCCTTTTCTCTTTTTTATGATCTCTTTGGGATCCAGAGACACCGTAGATCAGTAGTTCTATAACAACAGTAGAGACACTGCTGCATCAAAGGGTATGCACAATTTGATAGCTCTTTGGGCATAATTCCAAATTGCTCTCCAGAATGGTTGGATCAGTTCACAACTCCACCAATAATGTATTGGTATCCCAGTTTTCCCACATTCCCTCCAACATTTATCATCATCTTTTCCTGTCGTCTTAGCTAATCTGAGAGGTGTGAAGTGGTATCTCAGAGTTGTCTTAATTTGTATTTCTCTGAGCAATAGTAATTTGGAACATTTTTTCATCTGAAATGGTTTCAATTTCTTCATCTAAAAATTGTTCACATCCTTTGACCATTTATCAATTGTAGAATGGCTTGAATTCTTATAAATCTGAGTCAATTTTCTATATATTTTAGAAATGAGACCTTTATCAGAACCCTTTTGGAGCATCTTTTTCAATCATATATTTTTGTTTTAATTTGTTTTGTCTTGTGTTGCTGATATCCATAACCTATTTTTTTTTCTGTATAATTATTTGTTTGAAATATAATGCAGCTTACTCAGGCCCACCACACCTTTCTCCCAATGCTCACTAGGTGATTTTCAACTTTATTTCTTTGGAGGCTATCATATTCCAAGACTCATTGTTATCATGTCACCAAAAGAACATTGATCTTAAGAGATGAACCTTTCTTTTAGGAAAAAGTATAGAGTCATTAAAGGAACTTTTCACTTTTTAAAAGTCAATCCATTCTCCTGTTCAATTCTGAGATCATTTCATTGTCAATTTATCATTTCTATATATTTATAGATCAATAAATCAAAGAAACTTTATTAAATACCTGCTATATAAAGTATATGTTGGTCATTGGACTAAGCACTGGGGTTACAAAGACTAGATGAAAGGATCCTTGCCCTCAAAGGGCTTACATTTTCTCAGGAAAAGCAATATGGACATAAATTAGTAAAAAGAAAATATATTGTGAGATAAATACAAGATAAAAAAATTGGGGGGAGAGACTAACAACTGGGAGGGATCAGGAAAAATTGAGCATAGAAGGTATAATATGAAAAGTTTTTAAGAAAATAAGGGATAGAGGGAGCTAGATGGTACAGTGGATAGAGTGTTGGACTTAAAATCAGTAAGAGCCAAATTGAAATTTAACCTCAGATACTTATTTTGTTATGTGACTACTTGGCAAATTACTTGAATCTATCTGTCATAATTTCCTAATCCGTAAAATGGGGATTATGATAGCATCTCTGACAAGATTATTGTGAGATAACATATACATATAACATATATAGATAGCATATATAAAATACTTTATAAACCTTAAATGTGATGATGATGATGATTATGGTGGTTTATGATGAGGGTGGTAGGTGATGGTGATGATAGAGAGGAGGTAGAGTAGATTCAAGGCATAGAGGACAATCAGTACAAATTCACAGAGACAGGAAATAAGAGTGTCATGGGGGATGAATAGAATGAGGCAGGTTTGCTGGGCTTATGTAGCATGTGTGAGAAGAAGAAGAAGAAATTATAAAGTATGATATATATCATATAGTATTTATCTGTCTATTTATATGTACCTATCTATATCAAATATAGATAGATGGGAGCAAATTCTACCAAAGGGGCAACTCCAAATGCAAACTCTGTTCCAATTCTTGTGTTCCTTGAGTTTTCATATAGTGATGGGTTACCAAGATCTTTAATATAATAGAGATGTTTAAAAGATTCACAGTAGGTGAAAATCTGGCAAAAGTTTCCTCCACTGAAGTTCCCTATACCAGTAAAATTAAACTCCAATAGCTTTTAATACATCACAGAAAATGAACTAATAAAAGTAAATAAGAATCAAGATTGCTGGGCAGTTCTGTGGGTTAGAACTAGGTAGTGGCTAACTAGGTGAAGAAGGGGATATATTAGAGGGATATATTAGATTAGATATAATTTGTCATTTCATTTTCTTTTCTTATATACCCTATATATCCATTGATTATAAACCAAAACATCTGAGGTTATTTACATGAAGAAACAAAGATTTGAAAACTTTCAGGGAATGGGTGATTTTCACTTGATGCCACTTAAATGGTGAATTCAGTTTGTGTAAGACACCCCTAAAAGTATTAAGATGTGTCCCTTTTCAGCTACAGCAGTCAAAATTAACTTGCTCAATTTTATAAACCACTCTTCTCCTTTTCTTCTTCCCTTCCCCACCTCAACAGTGCCTAGAGACTGTGTTTTTATTCATAGCTAGACTCACTGAAGTCAGTTCAAGTAGGAATGAGTTGCCAGTGGGGAAAGATCACTGGGGCATTCAACCACTTGTTCAGTCTCAGCCAGTATGCATAGTTAATATTTGCATGGGAACATGGGAGTAGGGGAAATTTGTTCCTTGCATTCCCTAAAAGATGTACTGTGTGAAGTGTCCCATAATACCCAAGAAGTGAGAGTTCCTCAATGGTGCTCAGAGAAAGTATTAGGACCTAAATAAGAATGTATTGTTTCAAGGATCACTTTTTGCATTCAGTCATTTATCTCAAATGTTCAGAAAAAGTCAGTGTGACAAGAATAAGAGCAGTCGATAGGAATGATGGCTGGTAATTAATTAGCTTTGTTTTTAGCACTTCAGGCAGGTCATTGGTGAGAGTGATTGGTGCTGTCATGTTCACTCAAGGGCATATGAAATAAAATGTACATTGACTTCATTAGACAGAAGAATTTTTATTTTGAATAATATAGTTAGGTATCTGTGAAAAGGATCCTAATTCCTAGAACAGAAAGTCAGGATAAGACTTTACAATCTTCAACAAAAGAACTTCCCACCAGTCTTAGTGCACATTTTACATTTCCTCATTGAATATTAAAAACTACTAGACTAGATTTGTGACTTTATTGGTATAGGAAAGTTCCACCACTGCAGATCAACTTATTTGCTGGCAGTTGTACTTTGAGCTATACATATACTTAATGGAGAAGTAAAATGACTTATCCAGACTCACACAGCAAGTGTGTTGAAATAGAATTGGAATTCAAGTGTTTTTGACCCTGAAACATGCTCCCTCTTCACTACATCACACTGCCTCTTCTTTTAATCCAGTAATATTAAATCCAAATTATCCTTAAAAGAAAAGACAATTTTGCAAGCATCAAATTGGGCAGGATTTGTATTATTTCAGGGTTTTCTTTTTAAGAAAGGATTTTTTTCCAAACTTCAGAGTTAGAAACTTCTAATCCCTCATTGATGGCCTAATTCTTTTACTCTTTCTGTCATTTTATTCAGGTGTGAATTTCCATGCTCTGAGGTCTAGTGGAAAGAGGGCCTGTTATTAAAGAACCTGGATTTATATTGTAGATCTGTATTTACTATGCTACATCTCTCTAGGTCTCAGTGTTATTTTTTCTTTGGGGTTTTTTTTAAATCTATAAAATGAAAGAGTACAACTAGATAATTTCTAAGATTCCTTTCTCTTCTATTGTTTTTTTAGGATTCTCAAATCTGTAACTAGATGAGGGCCAATGAGGGGCAGGAACCAAAGCTAAGGGGCACAAGGACCAAGGCCAGAGGTTACTATCTCTGTTCAGTGGTGCAATAATCAATAAAGCATTAGGTAAAAGAAATTTCTTTGGCAAAACTGAGATTTAGAGAGATTAAGTGATTTACCATAATTACATAGCCAAGAAGCACAAGATTCATAGTAGTTAGGTGGAACAATGAATAAAGCATTGGACCTGGAATCAGGAAGATTCATCTTCCTAAATTCAAATATGGTCTCAGACACTTACTAGCTATGTGATCCTGGTCAAGTGACTTAATCTTGTTTGCCTCAGTTTCCTCATCTATAAATGAATTAGAGAGGGATATGGCAAACTAATCCAGTATTTTGCCAAGAAAATCCCAAATAGGGTCATAAAGAATAGGATATAACTGAACCACAACAGATATATAATATATATGCATATATATAATATGTATATATTTATATTGTTCACATTCACAAATCTAAACAAATGAATCTTTCATAAAAATAATCAATTATTTAATTAGGGCCAAGATTTTTTTCAAAAGCCTATACATTGTTCAATGTCAGAAGGATATTGTTGATGGATAAGATTGTCCAAATCCCTGGAGTACAAGCTTTTCAATCCTGTTTGGGAAACCCCACCCAACTAGAAAACTTTACAAAGAATTTAATCTAAAGTGAATTCTGGCCTATTGTGTTCTACTTAAGCATGCTGGATTGAAGTGGACCCCTTTATCTAAATTCCCCAATGTGGAGATAAATATCTTTGTTCAAGACTGAATGGTCAATTACTTCCCCTAGTCACTCATTAGAATAAGTCCATCTTTCATTATAATATTCATTCTTCTCATTAACTGTTAACCAATCAGAGTTGATTGCCACCCTCAGGAATGCCAACACTTCCAAGGACATATAAGTGTGAGTGGGTTCTTTGATGGGCCTTTGGTATTTGAGAATGCCACTGACCCCTTTTACTAATTATCTGTTAATTAATAAAATGATTAATTATTCATAAACTCTGTCTTGAAGTTTTTATATTTCATATATATGTGTAAATATACACAGAGACACATGTACCTATATACATATACACACCCAGGACATTTATATATTGTGCATGTGTGTGTGTGGGTGTGGGTGTGGGTGTGTATATATATATATATATATATATATATATATATATAACATATGTGTGTATATATATATATATATGGAAGAATCTCCTATATATAGTATATACTTTTTGTGCACAATCATATGCACATGCTTTGAGGCACAGTTCAATGAACTTTAATTTTAAAATCAGTTTCCCTGTGTAGAAGATGCCCAGAGATTCTACAAGCTCAGAGGTTTTTTTTTTTTTTTTTTTTTTTGGGGGGGGGGGAAAAAAAAAAAAAAAAAAAAAAGATCTAGTCATGCTGTTTTAAGCACCTGCAGGGAAATAGCTCACAATACAAACTATGCTCCAATTCTAACTTCTTTGAGCTTCTCTATTGTCTTGCTAATGATTTCTCAGGTTCTTTAATGTAATGGAGCTGATTGAAAGTAAGCATAGCAATCTTAGAAGTATTAAGATGAGTTACTTTTGAATTCTTTCAGCCAACATGACTATAATCAGCTAAATGGTAAAATCTGTTCATTATTGTCTTCTGGGCAATGTTTAAAGCCTATAGTCAAGTTTCTTGTGTATTTGCTGCTGGACTCAAGGGATTCTGGTCCTTAGGCCAAACAATCAGGTGGGTTATGTATGCAGTGGAGGAGAAGCCTTCTTCCATTCAACCAAAAAAGGTCTATTTTTTCTTCTTGGGCATGGCTAATTCTATCAATAGTTAACAAGCTGACAAATCAGAATATGGGATGTTTGGACCAATGTTGTTACTTAAGTAGGTTGAGGCAAATTGGGTGCCTATGTAGAAAATACCCAGGCAAACTAAAGGCTCAAAGGTTTAGAAAAAACAGGTGAACTGGGCCTATTTCCCAAAGAGATCTTAAAAGAGGGAAAGAGAACCACATGTGCAAGAATGTTTGCGGCAGTCCTTTTTGTAGTGGCTAGAAACTGGAAAGTGAATGGATGCCCATCAATTGGAAAGTGGCTGAATAAATTATGTTATATGAATGTTATGGAATATTATTGCTCTATAAGAAACAACCAGCAGGATGATTTCAGAGAGGCTTGGAGAGACTTACACGGACTGATGCTAAGTGAAATGAGCAGAACCAGGAGATCATTATACATGGCAACAAGAAGACCAAGTTCCAATTGTACAGTGATGAAGAAAGCCATCTACACCCAGAGAGAGGCCTGTGGGACCTGAATGTGGACCACAACATAGCATTTTCATGCTTTCTGTTGAAAAAAAAAAAAA